>CM034706.1:17540959-17552368 GCA_020142125.1 Phrynosoma platyrhinos
TCTGCAAAGCAATCTACATATAGTAGTTATTATTTGGTTGATAGGGCTCAGCACCTTTAAAATGTCTTTAAAGTTTGGACTTAAACCTGGGATAGATTCCCCACTTCACTGACATGGGAGCCACTAGCCATCATTGACAGTGTAAGTTAACACAGCATGAACAGGTGCTCATATGTCATATAAGCCTATATGAACTTTCCCATGCTCTAAGATCTGCATTGTAAGGCTTTCTCTCCATCCCATCACCATCCCAGGCATGTCTGGTGAGAGCCTTCTTAAAGAAATTATGCCCTTTGAGGAGAAGCTTAGGGAGTTGGATATGCCTGGAGAAGAGAAGGATATGAGGTGAAATTATAGCCATGTTTAAATATTTGAAGGGATGTCAAATTGAGGATGGAGAAATCTTGTATCCTGCTACTAAAGAGATTAGAAACCAAAACAATGGATTCAAACTACAGAAAAAGAGATTCCACCTAAGCATTAGGAAAAAAAAAAAACATGGTAAGAGCTGTTTGACAGTGAAACACACTGGTGGAGTCTCCTTCTTTGGAGGTTTTTAAAAAGGGGGCTGGATGGTCATCTGTTGGGAGTGCTTTGACTGTGTATTCCTGCATGGCAGGGGCTTGGACTTGATGCCCCTTGGAGTCTCTTCCAACTCTAAGATTCTGTCATTCTAGTGTCTGTTCTCAAGTTATGGAACTCCCTTCCCTGGAAGTTTTAGTTGGCCCATCTCTGTTGTTTTTCTGCTGGTGGGTAAGGACCTTTCTATTTAAGAAAGTATTTAGTTTTTAGTGTGTTACAGCAAATAAAGCTTTTTTGGGGGGATGTATTTTTACTTTATTATAAGTGCCTTTTCATGCTGTTTTTATTTTGTTTTTAATTTGTGTTTTTAAAATAGAAATTTAGTTTAACTGTGTTTTAGCTTTTAAGTGTTTTTTCCTCTTTTTATTGTATTATGTTTTTAAAAATATTGTACACTGTCTTGAATCCCATCTTGGGGAAAAGGTGGGATATAAATTAAATAAACAAATTGTACAATGATATCTTACTGGAAGAAGGAAGTGGCTATTAAGCAACTAAGCACCATGACCATGGTTGCTTTCACCAATAGCTTACATAAGTTACTATTGGACTACAACTCCCAGAATCTCCAAACCCCACCTCACGCACATGGCCATGTTGGCTGAACTATGTACTCCAAAAAGTAATCTTTCCAATCTCTGTATTACTCAATGACAATTTCATCAGGTGCTCCAATTCTAGTGTTCATTCTATCTCAGAGATCTCCCCTAGAAAAGGAAACTAAACAAAAGCCACATGCCCAATAAAGACAGAGGTTGGGAAGAAATGGCCTGACACACACACACAAACATCACTTAATCTTTGAACCATATCACCAGTTATGCAAGTTATGAAAATTGGTATTATTTATAATGATGTCCAGCTGTTCACTGCTGGAAACAGGATGCTGGCCAGTACAAATCTTTGTCTTTTCCAGGAAGGTGAAATATATGAATATGATGCTATCTCATCTATGTTGTTGTTGCTGCTCCAACTGTTATGGTGAGTTAAGTTTATACCTACCCTTCCTCGCAAAAGTCCAGGGCAGATAACACAGAAGCAGACAATTAAAATCACAGATTACAAATATCTAAAATGATAAATGTTCATCACTTAGTGACAATAACATTTTCAAGTGTTAGTTAACACATCAGAGGTGTTGACTTACTTGCATGACAGAGAGGCATGAGTGGATTGATACATAGGTCGTTTCTTGACATTTTGAACTGCAATGCTAAAAATTGGTTAGTAGTACACTAACATGCATAGAAATCCTAATTCTAATAATTATGATGATTAAAATCTTGGGCTATGACTGGGAAAAACCAGGTCCAAATCCCCATTTGATCATGAGGTTCTCTAGACAACCTTGGGTCAGTCACTATCTCACAACCTAACCTATCTAACGTGGTTGTTATAAGGACAAAAAACAGGAGGAATCAAATACAGTAGCCCCTCCCAATTCATGGGGGATCGGTTCTGGACCCATCCACCCCCCGCAAAAATGGCAACTCACAGATATTCAAGTACCATAGGAAATAATGGCGCGTGCGTGGCCATTTTGTTTATAGCTGCTTGTCCCTCCTGCAAAGAGCAAGAGCACGGATTCCAAGTCTGCAAAAAGGGAGGGACGAGTACATACCACTTTGAGCTCTTTGGGAAAGTGTTGGGACACAAATCAATTGGAAATTAACGAAGTAACAAATAAATCCTCTAAAATGTTCACTATGAATTGCTACAAATTTGTGGGCCTATCTGTTTGAAATTTGGTTGGTTTCATCTCTTCTGAAGGGGATACCCTGTCTCCAAATTCAATGCATCCATCTTAAAAACCAAAGGAATTATGGTCAGTTTTGTTTTCCAATCCAGATAAAGATGTATATTTCTGAACCTCTGTTTAAATTCAGATCCAAATTGGTTCAGATCAGGCCCAAATTCAGCTAATCTGAATTGGTGCCAAATCTCCATTGGTGAATCAGGCTCTGAACCAAATCTGGCAATCCCTTCATATGACCATTCCTTTGATTTCTTGACCAGGGCAATAGAAGTAGACTGGGACCAGAAGGAGTGGACAGTTGACTAGGTAGTGGTGGTGAGAAAAGGCCCCGCTCCAGAAGAGGCCCACATTCATCACATTTTCCCAAGGGTCCCACAAAACCTGTTGCAGTTAGCAACTTTTGCATGTCTGTACTCTGGAGTGCATGTCACTTTCTAGGAGAGTAGAAGGCTATGGAATCCTAGGAACTGGTGTTTGTTGTGGCACCAGAGCACTCTGACAGACAAGGCCAGGGTGACCAGACCTCTTTTTCCACGACATGTCCTACATTTCAACCTTCTGTCCAGGAAGAATGCCAAAATGTCCTCCAATTTGAGCATGACTAAGAAGCATTAATTTATATTTATAGTGGAGTCTTTAGCTTTTTTGTTTTGTAATACCCTACATTTTTCTTGAATATCCTACATTTTGTGGTCCCTTGTCCTCCTTTGTGATTAGGACATCTGATCACCTGGAAGGCTAAATTTCTTGCAAAACTGCAATTCCCAGAATTTCACAGCATTGATATTTCAAGAAAGAGCTTGGATGTAATCCTGGAAATATATAGGTAAAATCAAAACAAAAAGACGTGGAAACTCTCCAGATTTTTTTGTTTGTTTGTTTCTGGATGAGTCATAAGTTTCTTTTGCTGCTAGACCAGGAATTGGGGGGGGGGGTGACTGGTGAATTGTTCCACCTCTGCCTAGTGCATTAACTATTCTGCTGAAGAGATCCACTCCTATCTCTCACATTAGCCCAATAAAAGGTAGAACCTCCATTGGTCCGGAGAGTACTGAGCAAGATGGACCAATGACCTGACCCAGTGCATTCACATGCATTGTGAAAAATGGCAGAGCAAGGTGGTCTTTATTATGTTCTAATAAGAGATCTAGATAAAGTATCATACTGTGTGTGAACAATCGTGCTTCCAATATTTTTATGTGCTGTTTTTATGAAAAGTAAATATGGAAGGGGATCTCTGTGATGATTTTTATAGCCTAAATTTTTGCCATTATGGATTTGGCAGATGTTTCCAAAACAGAAAAGTACTCCTCCCCCCTTTCAGCCAAAACATCTCATTTTAAGTAATCAGGGTTCTGAACACTGTTTTTACACTCCCTTCACATGTGAAAATGACTGAGTGGCAAGGAGAAAAACCTGAATCTGAATCAATCATTCTGATATTCTTCCATATTTTCTATGCTCTCTTTTCCTCCTCCTTTGATTATTTACTTTGCATTTCTAGCAGAGACCACAAAGAGAGAAAAAATGGTTCATAGGGTGCCAAACCATAGAGTGTCTGAGAAAGAACAGTATATTTCTTCCATATTGAAACAAAATTTTATAACACATATTTTTAAAATTATGTTTATTTAAAAAAAAGATATGGGAGGGTAATAAAGAGAATGAAGTGGCATATATCTCTGTATTATGAACAGGATATCCTGATGTCTATATGTGGCAGCATGCAATCTGCATATGCACATTTATACGCATTCATACATATATAATGAACAAGGGAGAGAGACAGCAGGAGAGAAGAAGGTTGAGGTTGTGTCTAAAACCACAAGCATCATGTATTGTGTAAAACATGAAGATGAGTAATTTGTATTTTTTCCCAATAATTAAAGGTCCTTCATAACCTTTGGCCCTAAATTATAACTTGATTGGTTTATTTATAAATATGGCTTGGGTTGAGGTTCTCATCTTTCTGCCTTGCTCAGGGACTTTTGCAAGATATCTGCTGACCACTATGAGAAAACCAAAAACAGGATGTGACAGTAGATGGTCACTTGATCCAATCCAGCAGGGTTGTTTTTATTCAGTGGTTCTCAAATAGTTGGGTGAGGGAGTTGCTCAAGTGGGGTGCAAAACCTGGAGGTCCTGATCTTTCCTCCTCATGTTGAGTTAAATATTGAATGTACTGAAATAATTCTGTTCTAATTTGAACGCTGTTGTTTCCCTATAAAATATTAAAATGTCAATATGCATAACTGTGCGAATGAAAATAAGGAGCCAGCATGGTGTAGGACCATGCTGAACATTGGACCATGACTCTGGAAACTAGGTTTTGAATCCTGGCTCAGCCATGTAAACCCACTGGGTGATCTTGGGCATGTCACACTCTCTCAATGTCAGAGATGGCAATGCTAACCTCCTCTCCCTCTGAAGAAACTTGCTAAGAAAACCTCATGATAGCTTCACCTTAGGGTTGCCATAAGTCAGACATGACTTGAAGGCACACAACAACAACAATGAATGAAAATATGCATACTAAACAAAACAATATTTTTATTCATATACTATATCGAGTGGGGGGCATCATCCGCATGTAGATGTAAAAGGGATCACAAGGGTAAAAAGTTTGAGAACCACTAATGTATGTTACTGGCATCTCCAGGACACCATCCCATCATCTGTAATTCTAACTTTCAACAGGATGCTTGAGGAAAGTTGGAATGAAGATGACACACTGAACCTAAGGAGCAAAAAATATCTACCAAAAGACGTGTTGAGGATGATATTCAAAAATTTTGATCAGTGTTTTTCAAAAGACAATGTTGGACAGTGAGTGCTATATAGTCAGAGTCTCCACCCCTTTGGTTCAATGAACTAACAAAGTCTGAGAACCATAAACATTTGGCTTTCCTTCAAACCCTGACTCTGTTTCATGATTTCTGGGCATGCTTTTTTATGGTTTTCCATATGTTTTCAATATTCTGGTTATTTGTTTCTAATGTGTTGTTAGCAACTAATTTTTATTCATTCTTTGACTTTACATCTGATGATTAATTTGTCATGGACAAATTTATTCTAAAATCTAAACTATTGTACAGTATTGTTATTCTGTGGTAAAGGAATCATGGGGAGAGGGAGCATTAGGAGTTTACACCTTACTCTCTGGCTGCATCCACACTGCAAAAACAATTCAGGTTGACATTACTTTAACTGCCATGGCTCAGTGCTGTGGAATTCTGGGAACAGTAGTTTGTTGTGGCACCAGAGTTCTTTGACAGAGAATGCTAAGTGTCTTAAAAAAACTACATTTATCAGAATTCCATACCATTGAGCCATGGCAAAATGGAATCAAACTGGATCATTTCTATTGTGTGGGTGCAACCTAAGTCAACAAAATGCTCCTTCCCTCAAGTCAAGGTGCATAGTCTCCAAGGCCAGCCAAGTTGTTTTGTCACCTGGACCAAAGCAAACAAAACAAAACAAAACCCATGCATTTCTCTCACTGTATGTACACCACCTAGTTACAGCAGTTTGATGACATTTTAGTTGTTAAGACTTCATCCTATGGGAACCATAGGCTGAGATCCTACATCAGATTGCCACTCTGCCCAAGCAGCAAGGAGTGTCCAGTTACAAATACAAAGCCAACGGACAACAAGGGAGCTGGGTGCTCCTCTATACCTCCTTCTGCCCATTTTCACCAGCAAGGCAATAGTGGTGTTGGGAGGGGATGGTTGTGGCTGCAAGATTAGGGTGACCGGTTGCGCTAACTGCAAAGAAGGACAAGGCGCCACAAAATGGACATTCAAGAAAAATGGAGGACATGACCCAATAAAAGTTGAAAACACTCATACAAATATTAAATTCATGCTTCTTAGTCATGCTCCAAATGGAGGACATTTTGGAATTCCTCCTGGACAGAAAGCTGAAATGTAGATCATGTCCTGGAAAAGGAGGCCATCTGGTCACTCTGGAGATTATTGCACTACCCTTTCCCATCCTTCCCTCCCTGGCTAGGCACGGACTGAAACCTTTTAAGCACAGGTTATATTGCATGCATCTGTGCCCAGGTCGGAAGTATCCCGTACTTGATCTGGACTTCTCCCATACTTTGCAAAGAATGGGAAAGTCCAGTTCTTTCAAAAGTGCTGGCAAAGTCCAGATCGAGTACAGCATGTGATGAATGGATTCCAGTTGGAAGCATGGCCCTGAACCAAAGGTAAAATGGCCGCACAGCAAGGCATTGCTGAAGGACAGTGAAAGTGAGAGATAGCAAGAAATGATGACTTGGCCGGAGAAAGAACTAACAAAACAAGAAGGAACTTGTACAAATACTGTCTGCTGTGAGCTGCATATGATGCCAACAAGATAGCAATGGACATGAGACCTTGGTATGTTTTGGAACTGTGGAAAACATGTTTTTCCCAAGAACTGGCAAGATATGAGTATAAAGAAAGGGGATTTTCAGTCTCTCCTTTGTTGGCACCTACCCGGGCAAGGTGTCATCCCATCTCCTTCAAGGATGAACTGATCCATCATCCAGCAAAGGGCTATGTTTTGTGGGTATGAATGTTTGTGTGCAAGAGCTCTTGATACTTAACATGGTTGTCTTATTTGTTATTTGTTATTGTCTTATTTCTCATTCTTATTGTCTTATTTATATATCTTAATAAATGTTACATGCATAGTGTTTAAACCCGGATCTGATTGTCTATATTGAAAATCCTATATTCTAGGGTGGCTAAATTTCTCTTTGAAATAAAAGAACAACAGAGAACCTCGTTCATGACAAGGATGTCTCCAACCTGGGCACAGAGGTGTGCAATAAAATCTATATTTAAGAGGTTTCAGCCTGTGCCTTCGTCAGGAGGGAAGGACTGAAAATTGCAGTATGATAATCTCCTCTATGCAAGGTGGGATTTGGAAGGCTTACGTCTGGGCTATCTGACAGATTTTATTTGTCTCTTCATACCCTGAGATCCACAGGACAGTTATATTTAGGTCTCAGGTTTGGGCCCAGAAACCTCAGGGGCTAGGATGATCCTAAATAATAATAATAATAATAATAATAATAATAATAATAATAATAATAAATTCCACCTTCCTCCCAATACAGGGACTCAAGGTGGCTAAATTGGCAAGCCTACAGAATTATTGCATTATGATTCCACTTAAACTACAATCCTATGGAATCCTGGGCATTATAGTTTGGTGAAGCACTAAAGGTTTCTGGCTGAGAATTCTTAATACTCCTCCCTAAACTGCAAATCCCAAATTCTGGTACTTTGTCCGGCCCTGCTGCAGATAAAAATGAACTAGTCACACAAATAATCTGACATGAAGCAGCTTTCTCTGTGCCTAACTCAAGACATGCTTCTAAAAACAAATAAATTCAATTTTCTTATTAAGAAAAAAAGCCTTATTGCTTTCTTGTGACATGCCTTGGTTACAGGACAGACTGATGCAAAATATGAAGGAACAGTAATGTTCCCATAGGACAATTCTTGTGTGGTAAACTGCTCTTATTTCCGGCTTTTAAAATGGAAATATGACCAGAGGACATTTTTTTTAACAAAACAAAACATCAGCTTCTGGGATTGTTAAATGAGGATCTTGCTAAAGAGTGAGAACAGAACAGATGGAAAAAATAGGGAAGAGGCAAGACCTCATTGAAATCCAGATGCTCTGTGTGCATTTCTCCCCTCTGATAAGACAAAAAAATGACTGTGACAAAGGTACCTCATCTTTTTATGTGCAAATGAAACAAAGATGGTGCAGGAGGAGGCTGAGCCAAGCAAGCTTTTCAAGTGGCTGAAACCCCCTTGAAAATTCATATCCTGTAGCTAATATCTGACTGTGCATGAAGCATTACATGATATCAGACTTTCAATGAAGTGGATCTGATTTTGAATCATCTGTTTAAGTTTCTGTTCATCTTCAACCATTTGGAATTCACTAAGAATGATCGGGGGGAGAGACTTTATATATTCTTATAAGCAAAGACTGCACAGTATCTCACCAACTAAACCAAACATGGACCACCGGCCATGTAACCTACTGGCAGCTCTGTAACTACAGAGTTTTGCTCATGGGGTTGGAAAGATGCATTGGGTCTAAGAAGCAGCTGGGGGAAAAAATAATTTAATACATGGCCGAGCCCGCACACACACACACACTTTCTAGTATTTTCTATCAGTGGTTGACTTTAGAAATTTTACTTTTGAGGGGCTACAGCTCCCAAAATCTTCCAGCGATAATGGCCAATATGTCATTGACCCTCCACCAAAAGGATATAGCATAAGAAGGGAAGCGGCTGCTGCGCAGCTGCAGTGTGGCATTCCCAAGGGTCAACGGCGGCTACACAGCTGCCGTGGGCCCTTTCAAAATGGCGCCTGCGCTCATGTGCAGCATGCCAACACACGCGGGGCAGCGACGGCAGCGGGACCAGCCACGGGCTGGTCTCAAGGCCTCCACGGGCCGCACCCGGCCCGCAGGCCATAGGTTGCCGACCCCTGTTTTAGAATAAGAGAGAGTAATACAAGGAGAGAGATACAAGAAGTAATAGCAAGAGGAAAACATAGAGATAATTTTGAAGAGCTTTGATTTCATTTCATTTATAAACACAGATCATCCTTTAAATTAATCTCCAAAATACCATTTGATATTTTGGAAAGACCTATCAGTAGACTCCATATCCAAAAAGACATAAGGAAGTAGTATACATAATATAAATAAACATTAAACAATGATAATCATACCATGCAATAAGAATTGTAATGATTCCTGATTCTAATCTTTTTTTTCTCAGTCTGAATGAGCCAGCATACCGTAATGGTTTGAGCATTGGACTATGACTTCCAAAACTAGGGTTTGAATCTCCATTCAGCCATGGAAAACCACTGGGTGACCTTGGGCAACTCACACTCTCTCAGCCTCAGAGGAAAGCAAAGGCAAACCCACGGCAAACAAATCTTGCCAAGAAAATTCCTTGATAGGTTCATTTTAATGGTTGCCATACATTGGAAATGACTTGAAGGCACACAACTACAATGTTTTTATATTCCTTATATCCATCTCTCTCTCTAGACCCACAGCCAGTCTAGTCATCTGAGGCTGCTACAAGTCAATTGACTCTCTTAAGCAAGGCTCCTATACATCAGGCGTTTCATGAATTTTAAGGTACCATATGAAACAATGCATTCCATCAAAGCTTTACGCATACAATATAGGTCACAGAATTCTTGACAACAAGCATCTACCTTTTTTGATCTACCAGTAGGGGTTACAATTTTTTCCTTAAAAGGAACAAATAATAAAGCAAGTCCCTGCAAGCAAACATGTAACACATATGGGACAATAGTTCTCAATAGTGCTTCTGCTTGTTCTCTTCTTGCATGGAAAGGAATTGCATACCCTGCAGCTGATCCAGTTTGACAGGCAGTCCAAATTATTTTTCTGCCATCCCATTTTTTTCATTTGCCTTTAAAATGTTTCATTTTCTCTCTCCTCCTCCCACTTTGTCCTTTGTCCTCAGCTTTCTTCAATTGCTGCAAATTGAGTTCAGAGGACAAAAGTAGTTTGTACTTAGCTCAGGAGGGACAAGGGAGAGAAGGGACAGAATCCAATAGGTTCAGGCAAAAGCAAACTAATGAAGCTTTTACTAGCTTGTGTCTATTTCCTCATTAACACATTTTGCCATCTTGACCACAATCTGATGTTGCTTGAACACACATCCTGGTTTTCATTTGTGAAGCATTGGAGGGCATGAAATTGTTCTTGTTTTCAATGCGCTTAGGCACTGAAAAATGTGACCATCCACCAGAAATAGTACAATTCAGTCTACTACCTCAGGTTTCTCATGCAACTGTCTGTTGTTGCTGTTGTTGTGTCTCTTCAAGTCATTTCCAGTTTATGGTGACCCTAAGGCAAACCCATCATGGGGTTTTCTTGGCAAGATTTGTTCAGAGGAGGTTTGCTGTTGCCTTCCCCTGAGGCTGAGAGAATGTGACTTACCCAAGGTCACCCAGTGGGTTTCATGGCTGAGTTGGGACCTGAACCTTGGTCTCCATAGTCCAACCGTCAAACCACTATGCCAGGGTGGCTTTCACACAAAGTTCAGTGCTTTAGAGAGAAGGGTGGTTGGTTGGTTGATTGGTGTGTTATTTTTGATCTCTGAATGCTTAACAGAATAGCCTCCATCTTAGGTAAGATAAGATTGCACACATATGTTGGAGCACTGAAGTGAAAGTTGAGACTTCCTTGTTGTGAAGCTGTTTTGCTGTCATTTGTTTTTTTACAACAGCAAACCGGTCACTGTTGAGCCACACTAACAGCAACGTTTATGCAACAGCTGTGGTCCCAAGTGGGTGCCAATGGACATTTTCAACTTCTCTGCAATGTGTGAGCTCGGCCTCTCAACCCTCCCCCTTGTTGTTGTTTTTTGCAAACTCATCATTGACAATAAGGAGATGAATTTGCTGGTTTTGGCTTGGGAACACACAGCAGGGAGGCTCCCTCCCCTCCTTTGTATAAACTGTAGAAAATTAAAAGCCCTGGTCTCCACAACAACAGCATCTTGAAAAAAATAACACTTGTGAGGGTTGCTGTAGTTTAACAATTTGTTGTAACAACAGATGACAAACAGTACACATGCTATGTACTGCTTTTTGTGCCTCCAGAGGCAAAATGGAAGCTGCTGGAGAGGTAACTCTGCTTCTCTTTTAGTGGTGAGCAACTACATACCCCCTTCCAACATGTCAGAGATGCATTGAAGTACACACACATTGGGAGAGGCTGCAGTAGTTTGCTTTTGTCTGAACCTACTGGGAATGGCAAGCTTATTACAGGTTGAGTCTCCTGTATCCAGAAATCCAAAATCTGAAATACTCCAAAAAATCAAAACTTTTTTCCTGGGTGGTTGAGATAATGAGCCCTTTGCTTTCTGATGGTTGGATGTCTATAGACTTTGTTCCATGCTCAAAATTATTTGAAATATTGTATAAAATTACCTTCAGGTTATGTGTATGCAGTGTATAGGAACCATCAATGAATTTTGTGTTTACCCTTGGGTCCCA
>CM034706.1:17554370-17579238 GCA_020142125.1 Phrynosoma platyrhinos
ACCCTCAAACCACTATACCACACTGGGTCTCTGCTATCCATATCACAGAGAACTTATATTAAATAAGATTATAGACACAGATATAGAAATCCAAGTGAAGGATTATGGCTCCATCTCTCCAAGTATATTTGTTTTCCATTTGCCAGCAGGCAAAAAGTTTTCTCTTCAAGCAGCCTTTTAATATGTAAATGCACCAGGGAGGTATCTTCTTGGAGTGTTTGCTGTTTTATACATTTAAGTTGGTATATATTTTTATGATTTATATTTTGAAGTTGTTATATTAATGTGTGTGGGTTTTTTTTAAGTGGACTGTTTTTAAAGTATGTTATGTGAGCTGCCTTGGGTCAAGTCTAAAAGAAAGGCAGCATATAAATAAAAATTTGAAAATATCATTTTATTCTCAGGTTACACTCACAACAATATCCCTTAGGCAGACCTTATGCATCTAAAGGAAGTAGTCTCAAGTCTACAAAAGCTCATCCTACCAGTTTCTTTCTTTCAGTTAGTCTCAACGGTTCTACAAGATCCTTTTGCATAATGATTTTCCAGACTAACATGGCTATGTCTTTGAATTCTAGTTATGGAGATATAGCTAAGATATGCCTCCTAGCCCCAGTCACTCCCAGTCCACCACAAGAGCTAGCAGGAAGATCAAGTGAAGATGGTTTGTTCAGCTTCTTCCAGTCAGGGTGCAATGAAGATGACATTTCCATCCCCTCACTGGTGGGAGAGGTGGAAACTTCATCCTCCTTGCACCTCAATCAAAAGCTGAAAAAACCTTTTTAGCCTGATTCAGCTGCTGGCTCTTAAGGTGGGCTAAAGTGACATTTACATAGGCTTACCATAAGTCTTCCTGAATGCTGACCAGTTACTGACCTGAATACTAACCAGTATCTATAACTCTAGGTTACAAATCCCTAAATGGTATACTGAATATCAGTCAATATTACTAACTAGTTTATCACAGGCAAAAATAAAGCGATTTACCCCTACCGGGATACAGTTGCTTATGAGATGCAATCAGGAATTATCCCACAAAAAATGCCACTCATGCCACTGGGTAACTGCATCCCAGCTGCATCCCAGCTCCCAGCTTCTCTTAGCTTGCTGCTTTTCAAAAATAGGAGCTTCCCATGTTTGCAAATTGGCCAGTTAGTGTGGCTGGGAGCTGGGATGCAACCAGAATGCAGTCGCCCGCCAGCATCGGCAGCATTTTTGTGTGATAATTCCTGATTGCATCGCGTAAGGAACTGTATCTCAGAAGAGGTAAATCACTTTATTTTTGCATGCAATAAACTCCTCGCATCTTAAATAGATTTTAGAACTAGCCTATTTCAGTTTTTTTCAAGAAGCTAGAGCAAAGTCATCTCACAAACTTTTAATTGGTTATTTATTAGTAGCTTGCCAGATAGGTCATCCTTGAATTTGGGAAGATTTAAAGGGGATATCTGGTATAATTAAATATGGCTGAAAATGAATTAACAAACTTGAAATAGCTAAAGGAAAGAAAAAACATTTTATTTTGATTTGGAATTGTTTTATTGAATATATGGGATGGGGCAGCAGAATAATGTTGGACTTCCGAAGGCACTGAAGTCTGTTTGGCTGACTGTTAAGGAAACACTTTCAGCATATTTTATTTTGCTATAATGGCTGTGTACCTTAAATGAAATACAATCTTGTGTGCCATGGGGGATGAATTAGTAATGGTGTAATAATAAAATAAATAATAAATCAATAAAATCAATTTTAAAAAAATTAAAATATATAAAACAAAAAACGAATTCACAACTTCATGCAACACTTTTCCAATGAGCTATGTTGGCTCCATGCTGCCTAAGCATATATTATTTGTATTCAAGATGGCTAGGTATGAGTCAAAACATACCTTTCAGCTTCATTGTGAAATATTGACTCAGTAGTTTGAATCATTTGCCAATGTGTCACAATGGCAGAGTGCCAAAAAGCTGAAACAATGTTATTTCACTTGGTTAACTTGGTAGTTTAAAGGGAAATGCCAAAATCTTTAGGCATGAAGACAACCTTATTATTTTTTTCTTTTTTTGGCACCGATCATCATTTTCAAATAATGGATTGCTGTAACAAAGTGGAAAGACTTTAATTAGGGGGAAAAATAGGCACAATTATTTGCAAGTATTATTCTTTCTCAAATTACTCTTAATTAAATCCTAGCTCACAGACTCCTAATTTAGTAGTGCCCATAAAAATTGCAAGCAGCTGTTCTAAGGAAATGATGGCTGCAAGACAATAGTTTGAAAGAGACTCATCAATTTCTTGTCTAATCCAGACTAAGATTATCCCCCCAACCCAGATATCCCTCTTGTCTTTATAGAATGAAGAGCAAGGACCACTTTGTTCATTTATGAGAATAAATAGATCCAGATTTGGAAGCATCATGTCAAGGAAAGTGACATAGCTGCATGATAGGGCACAGACATGGTCGCATAAAATCCCAGGATTAATACTGACATCTGTATTTAAATCGGGGGGGGGGGGGGTATGGCTTCATTCAGCCTTCCAAACTACTATTTCTGCCTCCCAGGCCTTGCATATTTCTAATGGGGGTGTAATCCTGAGCTAGGAAATAGGATCAAGTCTACAAAAGTTCATGCCACCAACTTCTGTCTTTCAGTTAGTATCAAAGGTTCTCAAGAATTTGCTTATAGGAATTTAAGATGAGCTCCAAATTTCATATTAAACTACTATTGGAAAATTATTTGCTATATAAGCCTGTTGCTGGAGCATTGGGATTTTTTTTAAAAAGACAATACAATCTTATGCCTGTCTTTTCAAAAGTTTCACTCCTGACAATCAGATCCTTTTCATAATCATTTTAACTGCCAGGCTTCCATCCTATGGAATCCTGGATTATTAAATTTTGTAAAGTATTTAGAAATTTCTGCCAGATAGCTCAGGTACCTCAGCAAACAACAAATCTCAGAATTCCATAAGATCCAGCAGTGGGAGTTAGAGTGATATCAAAGTGCTGTAATTTTGTAGTGTCAAAGGTAATTTTGTAGTGTCAAAGTTTTTTCTGAGACATTGAGTCTTCTCTGTCAAAGAGCTCTGGTGAACAATAAACTACAGTTCCCATGATTCCCTAGCACTGAGCCAGGGCAGTTAAAGTGGACTCAAATTGCATTCTGGCAGTCTGTAAAGGCTCAAAGAGACATTTGGTTCAATAGTGATTCCTCCCAGTGAAGTTCTGTCTTCCACAGACTTGTTTTATACTTAAAATGTTCCGGTTAAAATATTGTTTTGATTGTTAATTGTCATCAAGTCATCGTTCACTTATCGTGATCCTATGAATGAGAGACCTCCAGGATACCCTGCTACTAACAATCCTGTTAAGATCTTGTAAAACTAGAGCTGTGCTTCTTTGATTGAATCTATTCATTTGCAATAAGGTCTTCCTCTTTTCCTGCTGCCTTCCACTTTGCTGAGCACTTTTTAAAAATCAATCATGTCATTTCTTGATATGGCCAAATCACAATAGTCTCAGTTTTGTCATTTTTGCTTCTACAGAGAGTTCAGCTCCAGCTTTCCTTGTTCTAGAACCCATTTATTTATCTTGGCAATCCATGGTCTCCATAGAATCATATTTCAAATGAGTTGATTCTCTTTCTGTCAGCCTTTTACAATGTCCAACTTTCACAATAATAAATAGAAAATAAAATTATGATGGTAGAGATGATTCCCAAAGTCCTAGTCTTCTTCTTCTAATCTTCTTCTAATCATCTTTTATTACAGTCATTCGGCCAGCATAAAATCACAATAAAATATCTTAGTTGTATACAATAAGTTCTTACAGGGACATACTGGCAACTACAAACATATCCTAATTTGTAGAAGGACTAGTCTTCTTCTGATGTCTTGAGTACAGTCTTCATCTTGATTTATAACTGAGCCAAGCTCTATGTAGAAAGTCTGTCACAATTTTTTTGTCTTCATCATCACCTTTAAAATTGTGTTGGTCATTATTTTCTAAATGCTCGATTGTAACCTAACTTTCGCACTTTCTTCCTTGACTTTCCTCAATAGTTGTTCCAAGTCATTACTGTTTTCTACTAGTTTTACGGTATCATGCACATCTCTTACATTGTTGGTGTTCCTTCCTAGTTAAAATATATTAGTCCCTATTTATCTGTATAGGTATGTTTTGGTTTGGGAAGTCTCTGTTTATGAGATAGACACCGACAGGAGTTGTGGAATATAGTAGAAGTAAACTCTGGGTAAGAAAATCCTTGTGAATGGGTTGACTTACCAAGCAGGCCTGCCTAGAGGATAATACTAGCTAAAGGTACATACTTTGATAGAGGAAAAATATGAATATTGTATAATATTTTTTATTCACCACAAACAGAGAAGGGAAGAGGATTGCTCCTCAGCATTTTGATTAGAACACAGTGTGAAACTCTCTTGGGGGATGTTGTGACCTTGTGGTGTTATGTGGGAGAGTGTTCCACTGGGGTGAAGTACCAGATCTTATTTTCAGAACTTTTTCACTTTGTGCCAAGTTACTATAGTGTTGGTGAGAAGTTTTGTTGACAGAAACTAGAGGAGGAAGCAGGTGGAAAGAGGCAGGGGCCAAATTAGGATGGAGGAAACATCTGTGCATCAAAGGGGAGGCAGGGTAAGAGAGACAGAAGGAGAAAAAATGGAAAACATGTTTCTAATAGATATTTCTTATGTACTTTCTAAAGATTTTATTGATGTTTAATTAGGAATTGAGAGAACTATTTCCTAGATAATTAGATGGATTTGCCCATCTTGTATTGCCTCTATACATGGTTCTATGGTTGGTTTTGTGTTTGTCTTCAATGGTGATATTGACAAACACAACAATAATATTTTCCCCCCTTTATCAATCCCAGTATAATCTGTTCTGACTGAAAACAGCTTTCCAGCAGAGGAAAGCTGTCTCTTCGTCTGTAACAGATCCTTCTCTGTCATCAGATTCTATCATTTGTAACTGCCAGGAAATTAAACTTCAGGTTTTTTCCATTAGCGGAAATGATACATTCTAGTTTTAAGTCAAGATTGTTCCTTTTGTGTCCCAAGTTTGACAGAGGAAAGCCACCATCAAAGAAGTACTAGTCAAGCAGTATCTTGAAAAAATGATTTTACAGTCACTGAACTGATTCCTTGCATTGCCTATTCATGGTTGCACTGCTGTATTCAGTGGCTGTATTGCCTATTTATTGATTATGCACAGGGATGCTATCCAAAGTAGGACCTGTGTTAGAGACCTTACTAGATCAGGACTCATGTAGAACAGTTCGTTCTTTTTGAACCAGAACTTGAAAATGTTACTTTTCAAACTACATCTCCCAGAACCTCACAGCCCACATAGCCTCTAGCAGCCATGCTCTCTGGAACATTCTGGAAAGTTTGGGCCAAAAAAAAAAGGTCAACTTTTCTAAGTACCCCTCTAGCAGGATTGCCGTATCCAGATTTTGGCTGGGTTTTACCCAGATCCTAGGTCATGCCACCCATTGCATGTTTGGAGTATCATGTGATCTGGACTCAAAGCTTTATTTAAAATAAATATAGCAAGTCTAGCCCTTGTAGGAGTGAAGATATGGGACAAAATGTGGAGACATTCTTCTGTGAAATTGTTGTGCAAGAAACAAATATATCCCTGACTTTCAGGCACAAGGAAAGGGACAGGTAATGGAGGGACATGTGGTGCAAGCAGTGGATTGCAAAACACAAGGAGCCTCTAAGGCAGCTTTGCTGAGAAGTAGCAGTGGTCCAAGGTCACATATTAAATGCAACAACCAAGTTGAGGTTTGAGTTTGAATTTCCCTTTTCTATATTATTTATTTCATTTCATTTCTATGCCACCTTTCCCCCAGAAAGGGACTCGAGGCAGCTCTGTACTGGTTCTCTCAGATCAGATGGGACTGTAAAAAAATGATACGAAGTTTGAAACACAGTAGAAGAAAGAATGAAACAATGAATTTTATCTGCGAGCTATTTTGGGTCCCTTTCTGGGACAGCATAGAAATGAAATGAAATGAAATGAAATGAAATATAAAATAAAATATTGAATTTGCATAATTAGAATGCAAATTAGAATCACTGCATAATTAGGTGTCCAGGTTTGGGGAAGTGGAATATGGCAACCCTAGACTGTGAAGGTAACAGATATGTATAATTGGAAGGTTATTTGATGTAGATATTACCATAAGTGTATATTAAATAGAACTTCATCAAACAGTCCATGATTGCCTAGGGTGCTGGAGCGCAGAATCATAAATAAATATTCTTTTAGGTTAGTTGCTACAGTTACTTAGTTATTCTAAATCTATCATGATTATACCTCACAAATTATATTCACTGCCATAACTAAAATATTCTGACTAAACTTGACTATACTATCCAATATTCCTGCTTTAACTCAACTGATTCTCAACTGTCTTAGGGTACATCTACAGTACAGAAATAATGTTGTTTCACACCACTTTGTGTGCTGCAGCTCCATTCTATTGAATCCTGAGATTTGTAGTTTTACAAGGTCTATATCCTTCTCTGCCAAAGAGTGCTGCTGCCTCACAAAACTACAAACCCCAAGATCCTGTAGGATGGAGCCGTGGCAGTTAAAGTGGTGGCAAACTGTATTATTTCTACAGTGTAGATACACCCTTAATCGTACCTTACTTGACTAACTATCCTGTCTCTCATACAAGCATTTTCAAACTCCCAGCCAATCTTCATTCATCATCCCATGCTCGCACTCTTTCAAACTGCTTATCTTCAATGAACCATAAAGTTGGAAGGCATCAACAAAGGCAGTCTAGTTCAACCTCCTGCCATGCAGAAATATACAACTAAAGCACCCTGCAAAAATGGCCATTCAACCTCTGTTTAAAGACTTCCAAAGAAGGAGAGTCCACCATGCTCTGAGCTCTTACCATTTGGAAGTTCTTCCTAAAATTTTGGTGGAATCTGTTTTCTTCTCATTTGAATCCATTGGTTTATGTTCTAATCACTGGAACAGCCAAAAACAAACCTGTTCCATCCACATGACATCCATTCAAATATTTAAAGTTGGCTATATTTTATACTAGAGCCAGTGTGGCATAGTGGTTTCAGCATTGGAGTATGACTCTGGATTCCTGCTCAGCCATGAACCCCACTGGTGTCCTTGGGAAAGTCACATGCTCTCAGCCTCAGGGGAAGGCAAAAGGCAAACCTCCTTTAAACAAATCTTGCCAAGAAACCCTCCTGAATGGTTCACCTTAGGATTGCCATAAGTCAGGAACAACTTGAAGGCACACAACACACACACCATATGCTGTCTACTACATACTTACCATAACTTGCAAGCAATAAGACGAACACATTACCATATTACAGAGGCCATAATCTTAATAATAATTACATAACTGCAAAACATCAAAGAAGTCTTTCAATAAAACTGAGAATGGAAAAAGTAATGAGATACCTGAATAATACTGTGACCCTTTTCTCACATGCTGAGCTTTTGAAGAAGAAGGGGAAAAGTTCTAGCCATTTTATGTGCAAAGATGTAAGCAAACCCATGTGGAGATATTCCACCTAATTGCTAAATAAGACCTAAGCCCTACAGTTCCATAGAACTCCAGAGTATCCGTGACTTTAGCCAATAAACACAATCGAATGATTGACAATTGGCTGGCACTCATAAATTTTTTTTATTAAGGTTTAATTTTTATTTTGCTTGTATTATATAATGAATAAGAAACCCCATTTAAGCATGATTCTGCCCAGTGTACCCTGAAGCTCTGTCACACATTTTTGAACTTGAGCCTGCAAAACTGCCAGTGGCCACTTGAATCAAAGTCCAAGCACCATCTGTTTCAGCAGTACCTTAATTATTTAAGAAAACACAGAAATTGTGTTATGAGGCTTTCTGAAATATGCTACAGATGTTGTTTACTGGACTTGCACTCTGACTCCTCCTTTGTGGGGTATTGATTTGGAGCTGCATATTAGGTTATTTATTGCATTTCAAATGAGATCTTTACTGAAGCCCTTCCAGTTGGCTGGAGGGCTATTATACTGCATCAGTGTGACCATCACAGTATAATGTAACAAACCTAGGGCACTTTCATTCTACATAATTGTAGCTCTATGATTCCACTTTAACTGTCATGGCAACATTCTATGGAATTTGGGAGTTTATAGTTCAACAAGGCACTAGAGTTCTCTGGCTTAGAATTCTAAATAACCCTCTCTAAATTGCAAATCCCAGGATCCTATAGGATATTACCATGGCAGTTAAAGTGGAAGCATAGCATTATAAATGTGTAATGAGCTAGCATGGTGTTGCAATTTGTGTGTTGGACTACGGAGCTTATTACATGTCCAAATAAGCTGGTTTACATTTGCCAGCTTCAATCTTCTTCTGGGTTACCCTGGGATGTTATCATATCTACCGTATTTTTTGCCATATAAGACGCTCCGGCATATAAGACGCACCCAATTTTAAAGGAGGAAAATCTAGGAAAAAAAGATTCTTAACCAAATACAGTGGTACCTCTACTTACGAAATTAATCCATTCCGCGGGTGGAAGGAGGCCTCCCTTTAGCCGCGTCCTCGGTGCTTCAATGGGCTTCTCCTGGGATCAGAGGATTCCTCCGACCCCAGGAGGAGCCCAGGATGCTCAGTTGGCACTTTTTTGAAGTCACAAGTTTTTGACTTCTAAAATTTGGTGGATTAACATTGCTTCAACCCAAATCTGACCCAGGCTGTATTTGGCCAACGGCATCATGGCTAAATTGGTTGCAATTTACATATGATAATATCTGGGGTATCCCGGTAAAAGACTGAAGCTGACAAAGGTAAACCGGTTTATTTGGTGGAGCGATAAGCTCCTACAACTCTGGAGACCAGGTTTTGATTCCCAGCTCAGCCATAAAACCCACTGGGTGACCTTGGGCAAGCCACATGTTCTCAGCATCAAGGGAAAGGCAATGGCAACCCTCCTCTGAACAAACACTTATCTGGCAGGGCAGATACCATGACCATGAAGGTGGTTTTCTCAGGGTGAGGCTCATCCATTGCACTCTGGGTGTGCTGACCCCTGTGATTTCCCCAAGTGTGGAAAACCCAACTGCATAATTTGTTGCTTTAGGGTTTCCATAAGTCAGAAATGACTTGAAGGCACATAATAATAACAACAACAAAGCGAAAAAAGACCTTGAGAAAGAAGACAGTTGGTGCCTTCTGAACAGGTCTATATCACTTGCCAGTTGATACGATGCTACAATTGTTCACAATTCCGTCTCTTGTGGCAAGGTTAGCAACAGTGTTTGGGAAGGTTTGTTGTACTACATCTCCCAGAATCCTCCAGGCAGCAATAACTGTTCCAAGCCTTGTCTTTGAATAAGACCTTTTTGACTGAGAAGATTATTGCATAAAGATATAAATCAGCTTACCTGAGCCAGCTTAAAATTAGAAGTGGGCAGCATCCTGATATTATCAGATTCATTTAGTCACCGAAATCACTGCCTGGGTGCAGTCCAGATATATCACTGATCAGAGGGGTGCTCCAGCAGCCATTTTTTCAAGCTGGAAAACTCCCGGCTTCAAAAAGAGGTGCGAGGAGTGCCCCTTTGAGTGGTGATGGAGCCAGGCTGCACCCAGGCAGTGATGCTGGTGGTTAAATGCATCTATTAATATCAGGATGTCGCCCGCTTCTAATTTTAAGATGGCTCAGGTGAGATGGTTTATATCCTTATCCCATAATTTCCTAAATGGAGACATCCCAAAAAAGGTTTTCGAACAGCAGCCCACTTCTCCAGCCAACCAGATGTTCAGAGAAGTTAAGTGATGCTCTGACGAAGACCTCTGGCTTATCTCCATGTTCACACATTTCTTCCAGTGGTCCACAGGATAAAGTTAACATATAAAACATTCAGCAAGACCAAGAATAAAGTCTGATCTTGCAAATCCTTTGTGAGCTGAACTCCTAATGACTTTGCAGAATCCTGTGCTTACTGGGTCTATGGGACTCGATCCAAAGAGCATCTGGGTTCCAAGTTTTACTTCCTGACAAAACCTCACTGGACAAATTTACCTTGAAATACACAAAGGATTTCAGTTTATGCTATTCCCCCTTTCCACTAATAACAGATGTACACAAAAGGGGAGCAAAACCCCTGGAGAATATCAGGCATCAATGTGAGTAATTCTTCTTTTTTTCAAATCTTTTTATTGAAGCTTTATAAACACACATTATAAATTGAGCATATTGAACAATAAACACACATACTGAAATATAATCACAATGCTATAAGAAAATTAAGAAAGATAAATTTTTACACATATATTTACACTAACCTTACAAACAAAACATTTTTTATTTCCAGCTTTCCCCTCATTGGCATTTCTCATATTATTAAAAGTTTACCTTTCACTTAACAATATATAGAAATACTACTAACAGCAATGTTTTACTTTAAAAATAAGCAATTAGTTTTCCAAATATCATCTCCTGATTTCTTTCCCACATAAATTATAGAAAGGACTCCCAATCTTTCACAAAATTACTGGTTTCTCTCTCCTTAACATGGTTAATTTATTCATCTCATTCTTAAGAAGAATTAAGCAATTATTTTTATAAAGATGGGACCCTCAAACTTTTGGTCAGTCCCACGTATACATCTCACCACCAACATCTACTTTAAATATGGACAAGAACCATTCCTCTCTTTTGTTCACTCAGACCCAAATCATAGCTGAGGATGTGTTAGGCATACAGAAGATCCCAGGTTCAGTCTCTCTCACATCTCCACATCAAAGGATTAACTAGGAGGTAAAGTGAAATACTTCTTTTTGGCTGCATCTGCACTGCAAAATTAATGCAGTCTGATACCACTTTAAGTCCCATGGCTCAGTGCTGTGGAATTCTAGGTTTTGTAGTCTGTTGTGGTACCAGAGCTTTCTGAGAGAGAAGTCTAAATATCTCACAAATCTAAAAATTCCAGAATTCCATATCATTGAGTCATGGTGGTTAAAGCGGTGTCAAACTGCATTATTTCTTCAGTGTAGATGCAACCTCAAAGACCTTTCTGCTAGTCAAAGCTGACAGACCTGGCAAAAAACAGCTTCCTATATTGATTGATGTAACTGTTGTTCTGCTATGGCTGGTAAGGATGTAAACTTTTGTAAATATTCTCATAGAAAAGTGCAGTTTTTTAAAGACTACTTGCAGTTCAAGTCTTATTCAATAATGCACGCTTTAGGCACAGAAAATGGCAAGTTTTCTGTGGAGAAAACATTTTCTGTGCTGTAACATTATGTCTAAAGAAAGATGCTGTTTTCTTATACAGGAAATTTGCTATGCAGGAAACTTGTTTTCTGTACAGAAATATTATTTTCTGCAAATAGCATGCTATTTGCTGTACAGGAGCCTTATTTTCTGGACCAAAAAAACCAAAACAAAACCCAACCCTGCATGCATTTTTCAAATCCCAAAATGTCAAGTTTCTCACTCATCAAGGAGTCTCTTTGGAAAAGTTTCCAACATTCACGAAATCCATTCTTCGACAATTTTTCAATTGTTTTTGTTTTTTTTAAATATTCTTCCCTCCTTAATAGTTGGCTCTGTAGGAAGGAACTGAGAATTAAGGAATTCTGTATGATGGAATACCTTCTCCAATGCTCTCCTCTTCACCTTTTCAGTTCTTGCCTCATAATCGTAGAATATAAATAGGACCCTAATAAGGGTTTCTCTTTCCCTTTTAAAATGTTATTTGAACTCTACTATTTGTCATAGCTGGCCCCAAATGTTTTGTTGGATGGGCATAAATAACACAGAGAGAGAGAGAAAAATACAGACCTGAATCCTATTGCTTAATTCCAAATAGAGTAGACATATTGAATCAATTGTTGAATGGTGAGCACAAGTAAATTCCATTTTTTCAATAGATCTGCTCTACATATGAGTAATAATAGATTTGGAACCAAAGTGGCTACCAATGGCTTTCATGCTATTGGTGCAATGAATTCATCATGGATTTTATTCCATATTTTAAAGGAGTGACTCAGAGGTGGTGATCCCTAAATGGGTTGAACATCTGGAATAGACTGTGAAGGTGGCAAGATAAATAGATAAACACCAAGAGAAATCTTTTTTTTTGGGGGGGGGGGACTGAAACAAATCGGAAGAAGGACATATGTCAATCTGACTCTTTGCTCTTTTTAAACAGCTGCTTATCTCATAGATCCCCATCCACTAGGTTCAGAGTGTTCTGCCAAATATTTTACAATAGAGAAAGAAGAAAGGAGAAATTCTGCTGATTTTCTCTTCCAGGCTCCCTTTGATGTTAAGTGAAACATCTGTGCATGAAAACAACCCTTCCCTCAAAACCACACTTATTTATAAACTAGCTTCTGTGTGGCAGGTCACTTCCTTCTTTCTGCTGCTGTGGCACAACTATTAGAGACATATGCTACTGGTGGCATGCTATGAAAAGGAACACAGCTAAGTATGCTTGAGTCATTCCTTGACTCAACCCTATTAAGATATCCATCAGACCTATTAAGATATCCATCCATCCACCAACCCAGAGCAGAATCATTTACATAAGATAACCCTCAATTTACAGACTTCCTTTGACTTAAAGTCTTTTGAAAGATAAAGAACCTTAAGAAGAGGAAGCAGGAATCTTGGAGTTGCCTGTCACCAATACCTGAACAGCAGAATGATGTATAGTGTACTGAATTCATATGAATTATTTCTAAATTTGCATAGACAGACTAGGAATGGGAAGACTAGGAATAGGAATGGGAAGGGTAGCTATGAAAGAACTGGAAAAAAATACTGAAGAATAAAGACATACAACTGAACATTAAAGTCAGAATCATCCAGGCCATTGTTTTCCCAATTACCATGTACAGATGCGAGAACTGGACAATGAAGGAAGCAGACAGAAAGAAAATCAACTCATTTGAAATGTAGTGTTCTAGAAGAGTACTTAGGATACCATGGACAGCCAAGAAGGCAAACAAATGGGTTCTTGAACATATCAGACCAGAGCTCTCCTTGGAAGATGATCAAGTTGAGACTATCATACTTTGGCCATATAATGAGAAGGCAAGGATCACTAAAAAAACCAATAATCCTAGGAAAGGTAAAGGGTAGGAAAAAAAGAGAAGACCACAAACCAAATGGATATACTCAATCAAGGGGGCTATGGGCAAGTGCTTGAAGGATCTGGGAGTGGAAGATGTGGATTCTTGGAGATGTCTCATCCACAGGGTTACCATGATTCATAGCCAACTTGAGCCAGCTAACAACAACAATAGACAGGCAGACTGACAGTTAGGTGGATATTTTTTTTTAAAGAATGTCCTGTAGCAGCCATAATTCATTTGGACATCATGCCAGATGCTTCCATTTTTCACAAAATGTTTTTGGTCATCATCCAAAGTTTCAGTTACCATTATCAAGCTGAAATTCCAAAGGAGGAACTTCACAGAAGCAAAACAAAGACTGCCTGCTATAACATATCAGGATCTCATGGTAGATACAGGTTGAGTCTCCCTTATAGAATCATAGAGTTGGATGAGACCTGATCATGTAAAGACACATGCCCCACATACCCAAGAGCCCTGTTCAAGCCCTCCAAGATAGACCCTTCAGTCATGCCATCTTGAAACTGGCATAACTAATTCCTTCTCAGGAGGTACAAAGAAGGTGAAATGTCAAAGAAGGTGAAATGGCAAACCTATCCACCCACTTCCAGCTGTGACCAGAACAAATCAAAGGAGCATAGGAAGTGGCCTTGTAGTCACTGTTTGAGGAAGTTAGCAAAAAATCTTAGTATAGCTTTTTAGCATCTAAGCATGAAGTGTGTTTCCAATTTTCCACTTGGAAAATAAAAAGTGCCCCAGCTGCAAAAGCTTTTTGTTCTGTCTTGTTGTTATGTGCCTTCAAGTTCATTCTGACTTATGGCAACCTATCATTGGATTATCTTGGCAAGATTTATTCAGAGGAGGTTTGCCATTGCCATCCTCTAAGTCAGTGGTTCCCAACCTTTCCTGTGCCCTATACCCCTAGGAAATGTTTGATTAATGTTCGCACCCCCCTACAAAAGTAATATCACATTTATTGATACTCATGACTTGTCATTCAAAGACACAAGCCACTCTTTGCTGCACCTCTGAAATCCCATTCTCACCCACTAGAGTTGCAGGCACCCCAGGTTGGCAACCCCTGCAAATGTGATTTGCCCAAGGTCACGATGTGGCTATACAGATAGCCCCTTTCCTTGCTGGATTGGGGCCGTGGCAACTGCACGGCACTTTGCCACTCCAAAAAGAGCTGGCAAATGCCACTCCTTTTTGAAGCAGCAAAAAGCCGCCCTTGTCACCACACTGGTGGCTTTTCTGCACTCCATTGGTGCAGCATGTCTGAATGCTGTGCCATGAGAGTGCCCTGATGCTGCCCACCATACAGTTGGGTGCACAGCATGACAGTGGCATCAGGGCAGAGTTGGGGCGGCCAGCATGCAGTTGCCATGCCTCGATTCCACCCCCAGGCCGGCCCTTTTGGCTGGTCTGTATTCCCCTCTAGTGGCCCAAGGTTTCCATGGCTGAGCAAAGTTTTGAACCCTGGTCTCACAGAGTCCTAATCTAACACTCAGACCACTACACCATGGTGGATCCATGTTAACGTAGGACAAAGCCTACACCTTATACCCCACCATGAAATTACTGTGCTGTTTGCATGTATTTCCAATGCAGTCTATGTAAACATTAAGAACTGCTGAGCCTCCCAGAATGACTAACCAGTTTAATTTTGAGATTATATTGGATATAGATACATACACATTTTAGAGAGACATATATTTACATTCAGCAATGTTTCCAAAACATTTCAGAATTGAGTAACAGGGGTTTTTTCTGCCCACCCCTCGCCCCCAATTCTAGAAGAGCAAACTTAAGTGTGGGTTAAGTAGGGAGTTTGGGAATCAATGCCATATGCTCTCATGAGAGTATCTGTATAGTTAAAAATGGAAGAAGGGGGTACTTTTATTAAAAAGGAGAAATATATATGTATCTTTCAACAATATTCCAACTTGTACCTTAAGTGGTTTGACACTGATTTAGCCCTGCTGACTTCAGAGAGAGCCTCCTGATTTATACCAGGCTGAGAATAGATGTTAGGCTTGCTGCCAACAAAAATAGTGTTTCCAATTGTAATTTCTGAAGGTTCTCATTGTTCCTCCAAGCTTTAGCGCTATGCTGCCATGTGCAACCTATTAGCTGTGTTTGTCAACAAAATTGATTCCCTCCCCTTCCAAAATAAAAGAAAACCATGAGAAGAAGATGAAAAAGAAAAGACAGAAATGCTTCAAGAGACACATTTGGCATAGTCCAGCCACCAGTGAGGTGGTCCTTTTCTGCATTCCTATTCTGATGGAGATAGAGATATCACTTGGCAAACCTGTTGACATCTCTGAGTGAAGCAAGGCTGTCATTTGTTACCAGTATTTGTGATCAACTCATTCATTCTTGGATTGTAAGATGTCTGAAGCTGTCTTGTCAAATCCTGCTACATATATTCACTCTAGAGATATTTTCTATAATTAGAAGATATCTGACAATCACCCGCATTAGTTTAAGTAAAAGGTGGAATTCAAGTGCCCTCCCCAGTCTTTATACATTTGAGTAGAAATTCTTCATGCAAGAGGCTGCCAGCAAGAGTGGGGAGGCCAGCTCATTTCTTATTCTTATTTATGAATGTTAGAAACTGTTGTATAAAGGATGCAACTTTTCTGGCAGTTGCCAACATGACTCAGAGCTGGATGACAAATTCACAACTAATCTAAGCCAGCCATTGGCAAACTCAGATACTCCCCCATCTATACCAAGTCTGGAATAAGGTCAGACACTTTACTGTTTTATATAAGCCCTAATCAGGCATTCAACACACAAGGAAGGGAGTACATTAGTCCTGTCCACATCATGACCATTTTGCTCTCATTTGAAGCAACAGATCTGAAGAACAATGGATTCTTCTACTCACAAGTCAGACTGCAGGAGGAGACTCATTGCTTTCTGCGATTAAGGGGCAGGGTTCACATGATCTTCCTCTTGTGTGTTGAGACACTATACTTAAAAACACCTGAATAGGGCTACAAATAAAACAATAACAGTATGGGATACACTATGGAATTGTCATCTTTCATTACACACTCAGTAAGAGGAATACACATTATCCTGTTGTCAAATTGTTGTCATCCAATGTTTTCTGAATTATCCCCTTTTGTTTTTTATTCAGTTCTGTTACTTAATTTATTTTTCAAGGACATAACTGCAGTATCAACTATTCTAGTATAGACAAATCACAATTGATTTCTCTAATGGGAATTGTTTATTTGAGGCAATTGGTAATGATTGTTTTTGTTCTGCCCCACCTCATTGCCCCAAGCAAACACTCCCACAAACCAGAAGTGGCTGGAAGTCCACTTCTGATTTCAAAAATGAATATTTTTATGTTGAACAATACAGTACAGAGGGAGCTATGACCTATTAAAAAGATTAATTAAGTTTCCTAGAGCTTCTAGGAGAAGGAATTCATCTTTAAAAAAAAACTTTAAAAATTTCAGTGGAGACTGGTTGGGTATGGGAGCCAAAAATATAGCCTTGAAGAATGCCACACTTTGTTCTCCCATTAATAACAGATAACAGTGAGCAGTCAATCAAGTCTAACTATCATGTTTCCATTGATTTTTTTCCCTATGAAGAACATTTAGACTAAAATCCTCTGGGTGTCTTTTGCACAGTTAACTTCCCCATGGGAGTGTTTGGACATATTTTTGATGCATGCAGAACATCCACATTCAATTCAAGGTAAGAGGAATTACACATAAAGTGCCATTGCAGATAGAGATGTGCTTGTGACGGTCATGGCTGCATTTAGTTACACATCTGGTTGTACATTTGGGTAAGGGATGTCATATTTAGGAGGGAGCTAGCTTGTTTTCTGCTGCTCCAGAGAATACAACCTGGAACAACAGATGCATGCTACAGGAAAAGAGATTCCACCTAAACATTAGGAGGAACTTCAGGACAGTGAGAACTGTTCGACAGTGGAGCACACTCCCTTGGAGATTTTGGTGGAGTCTCCTTCTTTGGAGGACTTTAAACAGAGGCTGGATGGCCATCTGTCAGGGATGGTTTGATTTTGAGTTCCTGCATGGCAGGGGGTTGGACTGGATGGCCCTTGCGGTCTCTTCCAACTCTATGATTCCATGATTCTATGATCACAAGGATTGCATAGCATGCATGCAGAGATTTGCACTGCACAATCCCAGTGTAAGATCTCAACCCTAGTTTTGTTTTGCTTTGGTAGGAAGAACCTCCCCATGGTGTTTCCCTGCATATATTCTAAATTATAATCCAGAAAGCTTGGCCTTCACCTTATCAATACTATTTCTTCTTTCTGTTCACGCTTCTGCTACAAACAATTTTATCTCTTACGTGTATTCATTATTTTTCAAATTTCCTTATGAATAAAGTTCCTTATGAATATAGACACTATGTCCAACCTTTGTTGACACCTTTCAATGTCTGTTTACTAAAATTAAAACTATCTTATTCAGTTGTTGATGATTACAAAATGAACAGTATTGCTTTACTGAAAGACACCTCAAGGGAAGAACAACTTCTGCCATACATCTTCATCCTCATCATCCTATCTGTTGGACACTATGGATTTCCACTGCTTTTACAGCCACCACTGCTGTTACAGCCACAACTGCTCACTCTCAGCCATATTGCTGGCAATATGCTGCTCACATGAGCCTTCTTTCCCAGTCAAGGCCAGATTTCAAGGCCCTTGTGCAGATGTGTGAGCTGTCTGATTTGTGCACTGTGACAGATCAAGCTTGGTGGTAGTGTTGGACCAAGAAGAACCTCTGGCTCCATGGAGTCTCCTCTTGGTCCAACAGTACCATCAAGTCTGATCTGCTACTGTGCATATGAACTCTTTCAAACCTGCCAAAGGGGTGATTCTGAACATTCATCCCCCTTGCCTGTGTCCCAGCTGTTGTGACCAAGGCCAGAGTCTCAAAGGAAACAACACCAATATAGCACTTGCATCTTTATTCACACTGCAGCTGGACAATGAAGCCAGGATGGTGTGAACATTATCTGACAGATATCTAGGTTAGTGCATCTACAATCCAAAGGAACAGACAGTGGAAAAATCAGGCCACTCCTAGGTCATATATGATATGACAGTGGAAACAGAAGCATGGTCCAACCATGCTAGTCCTGGTCCTTCTTATGTTCCTCCAGAAAGAACAAGCAGATAAATGTTTTCTGGGGTAAAATTTCATTCCCCTTAGGGTTTTTCTTGTGTCAGTCTTTCAGACAGACAGATTAGAAGAATTTGTATGACTCTAACACTTCATTGATTCTAGTGGGTATACTCTAAGTAATCATATTGTAACATTGAATTTAACCCATTTGCATTTAATTCTACTTTCTCACTGAAAAAAGGATACCAGTTCATTAGACAGAGGTTGGATCTACACTGTAGAAATAATGCAGTTTGACTTCAATGTAAGTGCTATAGGTCTATCATATGGAATCCTTGGATTTGTAATTTTAAATGGATTTGTAGCCTATGAGGCCTGGGTGCTGCATGATGGGGTGAGCTCCTGACACTAGTCCCAGCTTCTGCCAACCTAGCAGTTCAAAAGCATGAAAATGCAAGTAGATAAATAGGTACCACTTCAGTGGGAAGATAAACAGCATTCTGTGCAATCATGCTGGCCACGTGATCACACACTAGTCTCTGACAATGCTGGCGCTTCAATTTAGTAATGGAGATGAGCATCACCCCCTACGGTTGGACACGACTTGACAACCTTGTCAACTGGGAATACCTTTACCTTTACCCTTCTCTGCCAAAGAGTGCTTGTGCCTCACAAAACTGCAAATCCCAGGAGTCTGCAGGATGTCACCATGGCATTTAAAGTGGTGTCAATCTGCATTATTTCTATAGTGTAAATGCACCCAGAGAGAGAGAAAAACTATTTCTATTAATCTCACTCTTACTGCTATGTTGCCTTCTGCTCCTTCTCCTCCCTGTTTCCTTTGCGTAAGGAGCATTGTGTACCCCTAAATTTAAGTCAATGGAAAAACCTGTATCCCCAGAATCAAAAGGTTTTGAAAATATTGCAGCTGAGAAATGTATATTTTGAAGGGGGGAATCAGTTGGTCCCCTCTCTGCTTCTGTCTGCTGACAGACATTTTTATTTAGGCAGATCTTTTGCTCTTAACTTGTGTGACAGAAGGGTGTTTTAATGTGGTGTGCTGTGCTTTTATCTTTTTTATTATGTTTTAAATGTGTTTTACATGGTTTGAAGTTTGTGCTTTACATAGAACCATTTAATGTTTTATTAAAAGGGGGGCAGGAAAAAGTTGCAAGGGAAGGTGAACACAAAAATGTAAGAGTTCTAGGTGTGAATGATTTTCAACCTCTCACTCTGCGATGCTAAAAATTTGGGGGTCAGCTACATCCCTGCCCAGATTGTTGGCTCGCCCCACTATTCCTCCTAATATCCAGATTGGTTGATTAAACTGGATAATTCTAGCTGGGACTGGTTCAACACTATATAACTAGTTGGGACTAGAGGTGGATTAACTCTGTATAATTGAAGTTATTGTGCATCTATGTTATATGTATTGATTTGTCAACCAATTGTTGTTGTTGTTGTTGTTTACTGCCCTCAAGTTGACCTTGACTCATGGTGACTCCATGAGTGAGACACCTCCAATTCACCAGTTAGACCAGTTGTCCTCAACCCCTCTGCTCAGGTCCTCCAGGCTCAGGGCCTCCTTTATTGAGTCTATCCATCTAGTATATGGTCTTCCTCTCTTTCTACTGCCCTCTACCTTTCCTAGCATTGTGGTCATTTCTAGTGAGTCATGTCTCCTTACGATGTGGCTGAAGCACAACCATCTTGGCTTCCAGTGAGAGTTCAGTCTTGATCTGTTCTAGGAGCCATCTGTTTGTCTTTTGGGCCATCTCCAGTATCCTCAGCACTCTTCTCCAACATCAAATCCCAGATGAGCTGGTTTTCTTCCTATCAGCTTTCTTCAAAGTCCAGCTGTCACATCCATAAATGGTGATGAGGAATACAGTGGTTTGGGTGATCCTAACCTTAGTGTTCAGTTTTATATCCTTGCACTTTAGGATCTCACCTAGTTCTTCTATAGCTGCTCTCCCCAGTCCTAGTCTTCTTCTGATTTCCTGGCTGCAACCAGTACCATCCTTTTAGTTGATGAATGTGATTGTTTTCTGCAGTGATGGAACCACATCCACTTTTTCCCGTTCTTTCAGAATGATAGCACTGCTTCCACCCCATAAAAAAAAGAACATAACTGTCTGGTCTAAAAATACATTTGTAAAAGTTCTATATAATCACCAGCTTCACTAAGGCAAGATAGTGTGCTTTATGCCTAGGAGTAATGACATACATAATCTTAAAATAATGATGAAATAAATGTCCTTCCTCCCCTGCTACCACCCAGAACTCAAGCCTCCAGCTGCTTTTCACCAAAGAAGGCTGATCTGGCAACACTCAAAACAAAAAAGCTACACACAGCAGGCGACTGAAAGGGGGATATTGATAGAGCTTTTATCACCACAGTGAAGTGTTTAAGAGGAAATGAATGTGATGAAACAGCTGTTCTTCTTTCCTCTTGTCCTGAGGAATGAGTGTCTATAACTTATTCACCAGTTAGACCAGTTGACTTATCCTGCCCATGTGCCAGCAAGAACAGATTCTGAGATTTACCAGATCTTCCTAAGGTGTAGTTCAACAAAATCATCCCTAGCCACCTATGGTCATCAACCAAGGCAGTGTAATAGGAAATTGACCTTGGGGAATTTATAATTAGCTCAAAAATAGTAAATAGGATCCAACCCATTGTATGCAGGGGGCTAGAGGAAACAGTTCCTGCAGAGACAGCATTTGTCCAAAGAATGGTACTTTTATTAAGAGAGAAAAATAAATCAATAAGCAAGCACACACGTACATAGAGAATCAAATATACAAAAACACCCTAACATACATGCACACACACAAGAACTCAGGAATAGCTTGGATAGGAAACACAAGGCTTTCTAATGGTGATAGTTACCTGAAAGAAGGCTGCTACAATGATGAACAAAGAGGTAGACTCAACCATTATGACAGGGAAAGGACAAAGAATAGAGCTGGTGACTCTAGATAGCGATCACAGGTTCACCATGAAATCTATCCAGACTCCCCTTTCCCAAGATTTTGGGAGGAAACATTTATACCCATAAGACTTTATGGTTAGGACATCACATCTGGTCATCCTGACAGTACCCTTCATCTCCCATGAAAGGACAGAGTATTAGTGACTTTCAGGGGTAAAAGAAAATAACTTTCCTGGGAGATTTACCTTCTTTTTTTTTTTTTTTTTTTTTAGCCAAACAAAATTACAAGCTTGGGTGGCTTGGTGACCTTTAGGTGGTATTGCCTTTGAGACAGAATGTTCCAAAGCCTAAAGAGTTAAGTTTTTAAAATGTAATCCAGTCCCATTACTCATTGCAGTGTTTTCAAAGTAAATTAAGGGATGTTCATTTTTGCCATTTTTTATGACTGCATTGCTCATTATGTCACTAACTTTTCATTACTTTTACTAAAGAAGAATGGCATACAAATTTTTAAAAGTATAGTCAATATGCTTCGAAAATGCCTCTGAGGGGTACCTAGAAAAAGTAAGTAAAAAGTATTATTCATTTTTCTCATGCACCAAAACAAAACCCATTATTCCCACATTTTGGAAACAAAAACATTGCTTTTCAAAGGAGATTTCATTACACATCCATTACTCAAAAAGATAACTTGAAACAGGTGCCTGCATTACCTGTAACGTATTACTTTCAAGTTCTGAAATGCTCCTTCAGTTAGCATGAATCCCAGATGGAACTAGCAAATACTTGGTAAACCAAATCAGGCAACTTAGTATAAGTGCTGTGCACTGCAATGTGATAAATAGATTTATGAGAGAAGTTGAGCCTCTATCTTTTGCTTGTTTCGTAACAAATTCCAGTCATTCTGCTCAGTGACTCTGGCCTAGAGAACACTTTGAATCAGGATTTTGGAATGGCTAGTTGCTCATTTCCCAGATCTATCTGCTCTACGGTTGCCCACCATGCACAATACCATGCTGGTTCTCTTACTGAGGCCTCATTCCCACTATGATTTAAAGTGAATTGCTGATCAGGTTATATGACCTCCATTTCCACTTCAAACCAGTTCCAATCATGCTATACTCAGTTGCAATCGCGATGAAGTGAAGCAAACACAAAAACCCCACTGTTTCCTGACAGTACTTTTTTGGCAGTTCTTTTGAAAAGAATTGATTCCAAAGTGTGTTCAACAAGTGGGAACAATGGATCTGAATCGCATCATTCTGGAGGAGAGTGACTAATGGCACAGGGGTGTTTACCATTACTCCTTAGTTTTGGGGAAATCAGCCATTTTCCCCCCTCTCAACTTGTGGTGTGACCTATATATTGACAGAATATGCAATCCATTGTATTTCCAACTACTTGAAATTACAGGTGGACTGCAGCTCAGTGAGGCAAGTAGTTGCAAAACCAATGGATTGCATATCCTGTCAATTTTTTAAAAAATATAGTTCCCAAGCTGGGCTGCTCAAAGGTGAAATGGTGTGCTTGAGCAGCCTGAGTTGCTGAGGATCAGAGGAAGGCTCAGTTGCTAAAGTTGCCCCACTCGACACCTGGAACAGCCCCGTCCGCACCGTGTTGCTGCTTGCATCACCGATGGTGTGCAGATGATTGACATGCATTTTGAAATGGCACAAACTAGTGGGAATGACAATCATGCAAAATAAAAAAGCGATTACAAGGGAATAATGAAAAGATCCCCTTTCATAGTGGGAATGATGGACCTTTTGGAATCAATTCACCAACACAGAGTGAAGGTGAATCTCAAACCAGTTTAAATGTAAGCAGGAACAAGCTCTCTGAGACATACTACCATCAATGCTAGAGGTAATATATAGCCATCTTGGTCAGTCGTTGATAACTGTATCCTCCAGTATTATTCTAATACCAACCTGTATGTGTAAGGAATAAGGAATTTTGTACCAATGACTAAAATGTTTAATAGATTTGCTGCAGAGTCCCTTTGTTTGGTCACAACTACTTTTCTTAGACTTACCTTGAAAGAAACAGTGTCCGGAACATTTAAGGATATCTTCAAGAAGTGGATTCATCTTCAACTAGCAGCTTCTTTTTTGGCAAGAGCTTCATTCCAAATGTGTGTGTGTGTGTGTGTGTGTGTGTGGATATACATGGGAAATTATATATAGTTATAAAGCAGCTTGAAGAACTGAGAGCCATGCAGTATCCCTTCAATCCTTAAACGGGATGAATGTAGGACATAAGTGGTCTGCTGGTCTGGTGCCAATTTTGTTCCCACCAACTTCAAAGAGATAATTTCCATTAGTTTAAGTAGGATTTGGGAAAGACTTTGAGGGCATGCTACCCTTATGGTTTGCCCCCATCTCAGGGTTAAAGGTGGTACTTAAATTGTAGTCCTACAACAAAGGCCTGAGTACGGCTTTTCAGAACTATAGGATTCTCTTGAATATCCAAGCCAACAAGGAATCATCTTCCTTCAAGCTAAATGGGATAATTTACCATGACATCTTTAGTTCAATAACCCCCATTGAAATCCCTTCCTTCTGTCATCTTTTCTTTGATTTCTGCCTAACTCCATGAAACACTGATACTTAAAGCACTGAGCAGTTGAGAAGATAAATGTGCCCTGTCTGATTATAGATTTGCTTAGCCCTATCTTTTATCTCTCCTCCATGCTTCAGTATAATTATGCTTGTACTTTGTCCCACTTGCAATAGGTTGCATGTATTCTTAATTTGTGTTGATTATATAATCATTATCATATGGAATTCAGGATAGATACCAAATTGTGTTTGATTTAATTGATAATTTTAAAGTAAGGTAGTCCTTCTAATCATGTCCACTGTACTTGCTCCCTGAGAAGTAAAAGAAAGGTTTAAGGGTGGAGAATATTAAATATTCTGCCATAAGACAATTAACTCACTGTAATCATACAAGATCTTTTGTCTTTAGCATATTTGGTGAGGACACAGGAGAGGGCCCATAGGATGTAAGGTTGGCCCTCTTTTTATTCTCTTTCTAGAATGGAAGAATGGAAGAGAGTGGGTATATATTATATACTGTGAGACCCTGGGTAGGGAGGAGTGATTCCCATGTAAACTGTGTTATTGTTCTGTTATTGATAGCAGGGCCTCAGGGTGGGAGGATATGCAAACGAAGATTATTATCTGATAATTGGTGATCATTGTCTGCAGGGAAAGCCCCTGACCATGGGTGGTTTTCCATTTGCATTTGCTGAGTGCAGATTTTCTTATTTTGCAGGACTGGTAGCCATATCTTGTTTACTTTAAAGGTTTCTTCTTTCCTGTTGAAGTTGTCCAAGTGTTTGTGGATTTCAATGGTTTCCCTGTGCATTCTGACTTGATAGTTGTTGGCATGGTCCAGAATTTCAGTGTTTTCAAACAGCATTTTATGCCCAGGATGGTTTATGATGTGTTCTGCTACTGCTGATTTTTCTGGCTGGCCCAGTCTGCAGTGTCTCTCATGTTCCTTGACTCATGTTTGGACACTGCATTTGTTGGTCCCTATATAGACTTGTCTTGAGCTGCATGGTATGTAGTAAACTCCTGCAGCTGTGAGATGGTCTCTCCTGTCCTTCGCTGAGCGCAGCATTTGTTGGATTTTCTTGG
>CM034706.1:17644877-17660166 GCA_020142125.1 Phrynosoma platyrhinos
TATGATGCCAGATGGGGGTGCCTGGCCACATGAGCGTAGCCAGGTGTCCCGTTTATGGATTTACAGGCTGTGATGGGCCCCTTCAGGGAAGACAAAACAGCTGTGGTAGGTAAGGGGTGCGGAATGGTAGTGGCACAATGGCATGGTAGTGGGTGGGCATATAAACACCCACCTGTCATCACACTGACCTGGGGACTGACCCAGGTTGGAACCAGGGCAGGATACCAGGAGCTTGGCCCATGGTATCCTGCCTGTCTGCTTAGGCCAGGGATAGGCAACCTTTCCCCTTTAAGGGCCGAAGGACTTCAGCTCCCAGAATCCCAGGAGCTATTGGCCAACATGGGACTATTGGCCAACATGGCTGAGGCTTCTGGGAGCTGAGGTCCCTTGGCCCTTAAAGGGGAAAGGTTGCCTACCCCTGGCTTAGGCCCTTAGATTCAGTACTTCTCATTGAGAAAAGTCCTAGATAAATCTGTCCAGCACATCAAAAGATAATTTTCAGCATTTAAGACACAGACCTTTGCAAGATCTAAGAACCTGCTGTCTGACATCTTCATTTTTGCAAAAGAGGAGAGTAAATAAGAAGTTAATTTTTATGGCTAAAAGTTAGAAGACCTATTTATGAATAGGACAGGTAAAGGAAGATTGGCAAAATGAATGGGAGAACTCTCTGACTCTTTCATTGTGTATTTATTTTAAATATGTATATCCTTCCCCCAAACTAAAGATCCCTGGCTGGTATACAATAAAATCAATTTAGAGCAACTGAAGCAGTAAAACAGAAAAACACACCCATCTTTGTATCTTTATTGAACTGTTATTAGCCATCATTCATACCCTTCCAGTCTCCCAATTTGGCAGGAGCAATCCTGATTGATCCTCACTTTTCATCTGCTTTTAAAATGTTTCAGTTTCTCTCTCCTTCTCCCACTTTTCTTCTTTGTGTTCTGGCTTACTTCCTTGTTCATGTGAATACCATGCTGTTGGTTTGTAAAATGGGGTTTCCAGTTTCAAGTTCAGCTCATGAAGAACAAATCATTTAATGAACCTAAGAGCATAAGAAGAGCTCTGCTGGATCAGATCAAAAGCCTATAATCAAGTCCAACATTACTCCCAAAGCAGCCAAGCATGGGAAGCCTACAAGGCAGATGTGAGCTAATACTATGAACAAGATGCTGACCAAGGGATGCTGACCAAGGGTGGGGGATGACTGCCAGAAGTAGGATTTTCATATGCTTGGTCATGGAAAGTCGTGGAAATTAGGACCAGAATCCTGTTGATGTTGTACTCATGTTCCCCAATGGAAGTGGCTGGGCAATTTTGTATCATGTGGAATAGCCACATTCAGTTCAAAGTTGCAGAATGGAGTTGCATCTGCAGTGCTATTGTCCATGCATGCATGTTGTACATGTGGCACATGTGAGGTGACCATGGATGCATTGTGCATTTGGTTCCTGTTAATCATTTTATGTATAGCTCCCAAGAGGGGGGCTCAAGGTTACATATTTGGTGTCTTGGTTCAGTTGCATAATGTTGCTGTTCAACTCAAGGATTGACTGCACAACAGAACTGATGCATAGCTTTGCATGCAGAGGTTTATTCTATGCACCCCCAATGTAGGATCTGGGGCACAGCTTGCAGAAGCTGAAAGGTACTCATTGCTTTCAGATTTAGACAATTTTCCGATATTAGTTCAGACATTAAGAGATTCTAAATCTGAAAAAGCTAACAATGTTTTAAATACATTTCCTTTTAACATAATTTGAGGTATAAATTTTAGTTTCCAAACCAAACTGTTGAGAGTACAGCAGACAAGAACTGGGTAGAAGAATTAAAAACTGGCTACTTAGTCCAACCAGATACAATTTATTGAAACCTGTCAAACTAGTCTTCAAATAACAGGAAACTGATTCCAGTTTGCTTGAAGGCACATATTACTCAGCTACTAAAAGGCAATCAGCTTTTCCATAATAAAATAGTGCTATCATATAAAGTTATCCTGTCTCATTGTGAGCAACCATCAGTCAATAAACATTTTCTAAATCATATAATCATATTATGGAATATGTGTGCACCATGGTTCATTACTCAGGAAATTACACATTTACGATATGAATGAATACAATATATAAATTTAAAATTACAGCACCAGTGCTGAACCAGTAAGGGAAGTAAATTATAGACCACAAGTAAAGAGAGAGTGTAGCAAGCACATAAGGTAACAGCATCAAACTTCAGTGTTGGTTATATATCTGTCATCACAATCGACGGACTAGTAAAACCTGTTACACGTTTCCCACAGTCTGATACTGATCTGCCAAAATCTCTGGCATACTCAGCAAGTTATTTCCAAATAAAAAGATAGTACCTCTTGTTTCACCATGCTCATCCTAACATTAAATTCACTGTGAGAAAAACAAGAAATGACAACGAAGGAGGGAAAAATGCACCTTTTGCAAGACCATATTCATTTATATACTGCTTAACCTTTTATAGGCACAATGCAAAGTTTAAAAGAAACTGTCAGTATAATGGCCACTGAATACCTCTGGGAAAGGAGTGTTTCCTCCTAGCCAAACTGAAAGAGTGGGTCATTCTGTCTTACCTTTTCTTCAACTGCAGCCAGATGGAAGGACATACTGTTCAACATTTCAGGGATGAAAACCAGGACATTTTTTTTATGGCCAAGCAACATCAGAATGTGGTCACAATGGTAAGAGGTATTCATAATTACTTCTTACACACAAGTAGATCCAGCATAGTGTAGTGGTTTGAGTGTTGGGCTACAAATCTGGAGAACAGGGTTCGAATCCTGATGGGTAACCTTGGACAAGTCACACTTTCTCAGCCTCAGAAGATAGCAATGGCAAAGGCAACCCCCCTCTGAAGAAACTTGCCAAGAAAACCCTGTGATAGGTTAGGGTTGCCATAACTCAGAAGTGACTTCAAGGCACATACCACCAACAAAGGAGAGATTGCAGCCTTTTTCCTGAGCCTACAAAGGACAAGATTCTGCCTCATCCTCTCCTCTCCCTCCTGCTGAATTAATTGAGTGCAAACTACTGTTACACTTTGAACTCAAAACACACACACACACAAGAGCTAGGGAAGCAAAGGAGGGAGAAGTGGAATAGGTTTAAGGCGTTGCTAATGGTGACACATTACCAACGTGGTTCTTGATTCCAATCAGTAGGAGTCTGAAATGGAGGAGACTCAATAGCCACTGTGGCAAGGGGGATTAGCTGGAGTATTGAAGAGCCTCGTTTAGTCAGAATGACAGAGGGTCTGCCTGCTTGAAAACTATACCCAGACCAGAAAAGGGCTGTCTTACTGGCTGTATGTATACTCAAAATTGTTTCTTGGTTGGCAGAAACCAAGGCTTGAAAGGGTTAGAAGCTCTGTTAAATAGTTTCCCAGGGTAATAGTTTGGACTAGAAGTGGGTAGTTGGGTGATAGCAGTAAACACGCTAGATAAAAAGGGATTTGCCAGTGCTCTCTTGTCCCAGGTAGTTTTGAACAATCACCATTGGCATGACCCTCTCTCTGTGCTCTGTAGAGAAAAGGGATTATGCTGGGGCCTTGGGGAATCCCATCATGGTTGGTGCCTTCTAGACGCTGGCTAGACCTAAGTGTTTTTTCCATGTTTGAGCAGGTCAAGCATGCACAATGGGATCATGCCTAGGTCACTGCCTGCTTCCCTTTTAATATTAATTTGATATAAAAATGTGAGGAGCAATCGGAGGCCTAGTCCTGGGGTAACAATCATTTACTTCATTAATTATGAAATGTTTGAATAAACAGTGGCAGTAAGATGGTGGCCTGAGCCACTCATAGAACCACCAGGCCAACATTATCGTTAGGTCACCCTAGGCAGAGGACTTGGGGTATTATTTGTTATTTAATTTGTTGCTTTTGTAATTTTACTGCCTTGAAGGGGGAGAGGTGCTTGTGGTATTTTGATCTTCATGTGCCAAAATAACTTGGCTGCCTTTGATGGGGAAAAGCTGGCATGTGGTGCTCTAGTTCAGCCTTCCCTTTAAGCTCTCTGATTATTTGTATACTTACAGTATTTTTAGACTGCTTTTCATTTTTTTTAAAACCCACAGAATAGTTTATAATATTGCAATGTTTACAGCCTATATACATTTGAATTTAACCCATTAATATAAAGTGATAAATCAGTAAACTGGGAGCATATGTGATTAAAATCTCTATGGCAGGGGTAGGCAACCTAAGGCCCGGGGGGCCGGATGCGGCCCCCCAAGGCCTTTGGACCGGCCCCAAGCCGGTCCTGCCGCCGCCGCCGCCGTCACCCCCCCGCCCGCCGTGATGATATTGATTATTGTTATTACTTGTTCTTGGGGTTTTCTTGGCAAAATCTCCACAGGGGTTTTGCCATGGCTTTTCTGGGGCTGAGAGAGTGTGCATGCATATTTTTTTAAAAAAAATATTTTTTTTAAAAAATTATTTTTATTTATTTATTTATTTATTTATTTATTTATTTATGGTGCTTCGGCCCCACAATTGTCTGAGGGACAGCAACCCGGCCCCCGGCTCAAAAAGGTTGCCTACCCCTGCTCTATGGCCTTGATTGCCATGCTGAGAGAAAAATGAGATATAACTAAAATTAAGAAATGAATAAAGATAACGGATAAGTTTAGGAATGCCTAGAAAAAATACATTTTGGGCTACAGGGGCTTATTCGCACTACACAATCATAGCGCCATTATTCCACTAACTGGCATAGTTCCATCTGGTTTTTATTTTGGTGATGAACTGGAGCACTCTGCTGAGATTTCTATATGCCCCTCCCTGAACTGCCAGTGAGCCAGCATGCTATTGTGGTTTGAGCATTGGACTATGACCTTGGAGATCAGGATTTGATTCTCTGCTTGGCTATGGAAACCCACTGAGTAACCTTGGTGAGTCACACACTCTTAGCCCCAGAAAACCCTGTGAAAGGTTTGTCTTGGGGCCTCCTTAAGTCAGAAATGACTTGAAGTCACACAACAACAATAACAACAACAACAACAACAAAACTAGTAGGAACCATGGCCATTAAAGTGGAATAATAGTGCTATAGTTTTGTAATGTGAATGGGCTCCATGTCAAAGTGATCAAGTGATAATGGAAACATGTTACATTATGACCCACTCTTTTACTTCTGAAATTTCACGAGATTATCAGCATTACAATCTTTGCTCCCAGTTTCCAACTATACATCTGATGGCATTTGGCAGGTGTGGATGCCATGTTTGTTGAAATGTAATTCTGTGAAGGGATAGACTCTGACTGGCTGACCTTCAGTTTCGACATGCAATGCAGACTGCTCCTTGCCTTTTCAAACAATCAGTTGCATGCATAGTCTTCCTTTCCCCACTCCTCTGTCTGGTTTTGTGCCATTTGTCAAAAGATAGTTCACCCCCCCCCCCTCTAATGGTTTCTAAGCTTTTGCAATGCAACCCTCTACCTCTATTTTAGATTCATAAAAGAGTTTAGTTTTGCTTGTTGGCACTGGTACAAGGATTGCATGCCAGTGTGTATTATTTATCCTCTTTTGTCACAAATCCCTGCTTTAAAAAATAAATTCATGATCCTAATTGCTCCACGTAACAGGCAGTGGTTAACTCTAACTGGCAGCAGGTCTCCAAGGTCTCTTATTTTTTTCCTTTTCATCCATGTCACTGAGCTGTTTTGAATTGGAAATGTTAGGGATTGAATCAGAAACCTTAAGCATGGAAAACATGTGGTCTATTTGAGTTGGAGCAACTGTCTGCTTATGTGTGCTGATTACATCCTCTAATAAAAATACAAAAACCTATTTGAATTTGCCTCTGGAGTTGTGTGTGATTCAGATCTAGCATTCCACCTCAACATTAGGAAGCACTTTTTGACAATAAGGGTTGTTTGACCGTGGAACAATCTCCCTCAGAAAGTGGTGGTCTCCTTCTTTAGAGGTCTTTTAACTGAGACTGGATGGCCATCTGTTGGGGATGCTTTGATTGAGAGTTCCTGAATGGAAGGGGGTTGGACTGGATGGCTCTTGTGGTCTCTTCCAACTCTATGATTCTATGCTATCCCTTGCCGCTGGTACCCCAGCCATACTATATCTCTCATATCTCCCTAAACCATATTAATTTGTGGGCATCCTCCCCAGACTCCAGCAGTTTGGACAACATGATGAGGATTTAATCTGCACTACAGAGATAATTCAGTTTGGCATGGCTTTAACTGCCTTGTCTCAGTACTATGGGATTCTGGGATTTGTAGTTTTGTGAGATTTTTAGCCTTCTCTGTCAGAGAGCTCTGGTACCACAACAAACTACAAATCCCAGTATTCCATAACATTGAGCCATGGCAGTCAAAGCAGTGTCAAACTGCATTATTTCTGCAGTGTCGGTTAGACCAAAGTAGCAAAAAGAGGAAAGATTGAGGAGAAGAAGGAACAGTAGTGTCTAATAGGGGATCTGCAACTGGTTTTCAACATGCTTTTCCAGAGTCATGTGCCAGTCTTGTCATGCACAAGGCTACAGCTGTTAAATTTACGTCCTCTAAATGAGAATCTGCCACAGCTTGGGAGGGCTGTCAATATTGCTGATCGAATAACAGCCAAGAGTGCTGTCCCAGTAGTCTCTGCATTCTTCCAGGGAACCCTGGAGTTACCACTGGCCACTTTGATCTTACATCTGCTACCTTTGGCCATTTCATATTGGTATATGATTACTAAGCTGGAGAGTAGCATTGCTTTGGGACACTGACAATGTCATGGCAGCTTAGGCTCCTAACCCACTGTAGGGATCATTGCCATTACATACTACCCAACATTTTGCAAATGAAAACTAGGATATGTGTGACCAAAGAGCACTGGAGCATGGTCAAGGTGGCTAAAGTTATTAAAGAGGAAGAACACACAAGATAGGAGAGTCTGTAAGTTTGCTTTTGCCTGAGTCTACTGGGATAGACAAGATTCTACTCCTCCTCTCTTCTCCCCACTGCTGACTGCAAATGATTTTTGCAACTCAATTTGCAGCAACTGAAGTAAGCTGAGGACAAAGGAGAAAAGTAAGAAGAGAAGAGGGAAACTAGGACATTTTAAAACAGTTAATAGTGGGACAACATAATTAATCAGACTGTTCTTGACCATTCAGGACAGATGGTATGCTATTGACTTGAAATGATAATGATAAAGAAAGGTTATGGAATGCCCTTAAAGACATCTGATAGTCCTAATGAGGAATCTGTACTCAGGACAAGAGGCTACTCTCAGGACAGAACATGGAGAAACAGAATGGTTCCCAATTGGCAAAGGAGTCAGACAAGGCTGCATTATATCACCCTATCTGTTCATCCTATATGTAGAGCATATTGTAAGGAAAACAAGCTTGGACATGGAAGAGGGAGGAGTTAAAATAGGAGGAAAAAATGTCCAATAATCTGAGATATGCTGGCGACACCATAATACTAGCGGAAAACCTCACAGACCTGGAACAAGTACTAAGGAAGATCAAAGAAGAAAGCACAAAGGTAGGCTTACTGTTGAACATAAAGAAAACAAAAATAATGACCACAGAGAACTTACACACATTCAAACTAGACAATGAGGAAATAAAAATAGTAAAAGAGTTTCATACCTGGTATCAAACATTGATAGAAATGGGTACTGGAGCCAGGAAATCAGAAGATTAAGAATGGGGAGGGCAGCTATGAACTAGAAAAGATTCTAAAATGCAAAGACATACAACTCAGCACAAAAGTCAGAATCATACAAGCTATCATATTCCCTATTACCATGTATGGATGTGAGAGAGCTGGACAGTTAAGAAAGAAGGGACTGGAAAAACTTCCCAAGTGTCATGTGCGCTGTATATAAGGCTATGTGAGATTGAAGCCCTAACAGTAATGATGACCTGAGACTGGAGACAAGCTGCATTTTCTTAGTGATAAGAGAAAAACACACTGCACCTGCTCAGAGCTGATCGTTTTATATCAGATATGATATCTTCTCCTTGGCCAGAATCCATAGACTCTTTGATTCTTTCAAATGCGTGAAGATCTTAAAATGTAGCCCCTATCTACTACTGCCAGATGAGAGAAGTGATGCTGCTGAAAAAATAAGACAGGGACAGAAAGCAGAGCCAGTTGATTCAGTTGTGCTCCAAAGTGATTTTCAGCACTTGGATGAGAGTCCCTTTCATGAGTTTGCAGCCTTTTCTTTTCCAATTAGTGTGTGCAGCTGCTCAAAAGAAAGTGATGCCTGTTTGATAGGTCACTGACACAATGCAGGCTCTCATGCCCTCAATGGGAGCCATTGTTTGAAAAAACCCTTGCCACTGGAAATGCCCAGATGCTAATGGAACTGGTTTCTCATTCATTTTTCACTGTCACAGTCTTGTTTATCTTGCTGTGCCTTTTGAACAGAAGTGGCTGTTCTTATGTATTCTATAGAGGAAACATTTCTCTTGCGGTGGTCTGCAGTTACACTCCCTGGTCTCAGGATCCTCTCCTTTTCCCATCTAGGGATTCCTACACATCTACTTAGACTAACACAGGGGTGAAGAAAATGCAGGCCCTAAGGTGATTTATGAGGACTCCCAAAATCCCACACACCCCATTTGAAAATTTGGGTGGGGATGCATGAAGGTGAGAGTGATGAAGCCCCCAGTGTCAGGAATGCATATCCTCCAACTATTCTAATCTGGCAAGCACAGTCCTAATTAATCCTCTGTCGTCCCACTTTTTCAGCAACTTTTAAAATGTCCCAGTTTTGTCACTTCTCCCACTTTCCCTTTTTGTCTTTGGCTTACTTCAGTTGCTGCAAATTGTGTTCAAACTGCAAAAGTATTTATTTGCACTCAGTTAACACAGCAGGGGAAAGGAGATGAGAGGAGGTGGAGGAAAGGATTAATTGGTATTGTCCCTAACAAATTGAGAGAGATGAAGAGTATGGGTTTCACATCCTGGGGCAGAATGGAGCTTTCTGGAATTCTCTGTTGTTGTTGTTGATGATGATGATGATGATGAATTCAATTATATAGTTGTATTAGTCTACAGAATCAGTATGTAGAGAGATCTTGTAGCACCTTTGAGACTAAGCAAAAGAAAGAAGATGGCAGCATGAGCTTCCATAGACTTTTTTAGATGCATTTGGTGGTGTTGTCATTGTTGTGTGCCTTCAAGTTGTTTCTGACTTATGGCAACTCTCATGGGCTTTTCTAAGCAAGATTTGTTCAGAGGAGGTTTGCCATTGCCTTCCCCTGAGGCTGAGAACATGTAACCTGCCCAAGGCTACCCAGTGGATTTCATGACCAAGCTGGGATTTGGTGGCTTCCCAACTTTTGCATATTTTTTCCTCCTTCTTAAAGTTGACATGCCTCTCCTGAGTCTTACGTAGTGGCAGTAAGATATTTAATGCTAAGGCATACTGATATTTTTGGACACAAACTCTTTGACTTTGACCTTTTACATCAAGGCAGCTGTTGGGAACTTCACTGGAATTTAATTTGGTCCTCAGAGGAGCATAAATTCTTCATCTCTGCTTTTTAAGGCAGTGATTGACAGCAATTAGCTGCTTTGCTTTGAAAATCATGGTAAAGAATAAAGTAAGAAATTATAGATCCCTATTGCCAGATTATTTGTTTTCGAGACAAACAATTGTCAGGTAGGAAGGGCCTTTTCACATTGTACAATTATAGCTCTATGATTCCACTTTAACTGCCATGGTGACATCTTATTTTCTCAGCCAGAGAGCTGTAGTGCTTCACCAAACTACAAACACCAGAATTCCTTAGGATGCCGTCATAACAATTAAAGTGGAATCATAGCATTCTAACAGTGTAGTGTAAAAAGTCCCTTGGTCTAAGCATTAAGTGTGGATATATTTATTGGTGAATCTATAGATATAGGTTTCTGTATGAATTGGAACCCTGGTCATCTAGATCAGTGGTTCCCAATCTTTGGTTCTTGAATGACTTGGACTTCAGCTCCCATAATTACTGACTGTTGGCCAAGTTGGCTGGTGCTTCTGGGAGCTGAAGTCCAAAAAAATAATAATGGAGGATCCAAAGTTGGGAAATAATGACCTAGGTTTCCAGCTTGCATAGAAGAGTACACTAAGAATATTGCCAGGGCAGTTAAAGTGGAATCATCATGTTATAACTATTTAATGTGAAAGGGTATGATGATAGAAGATGAAAACTGCACACTCTACAGATGTTTGGGGCTACAGTTTCCAAAAGCCCCAGCCAGGAAAGCCAAGGCCAGGAAATATGAGGCTTAAAATCCAGTATATCTGCAGGGAGGTAAATTGCAAATCCTTTCTAATACCAGATAGAGTAGAACCAACTACCGAGAAGACTTGTTGATATATATTGTGTTGGTTGGCTTCTCTGAAGCACCTTGCTGGAAACATGAGGCTGTAACAGGCAGACACTTAACGATCTTCTATAATCTATCCATTAGGGCTCTCCCTATTAGGCTAGTGAATATACATACATTTGTTCCATCAAGAAGCCTTTAGGTAAATTGCAAATCCTTTCTAATACCAGATAGAGTAGAAGTCAAGAAGTCTTATAGGTGATATAAGTTTTTGTGTATGAGAGAGAGAGAGAGAGAGAGAGAGAGACTGTGCTACTGAGAACCACAGCAGGAAAGGAAGTTTAGCATAAAATCTTAGAATTATGGAGCTGCAAGTGCCATGTATTCCAACCCTTTTCAATCCAGGAATCTATAGCTAATAGGCCATAGAATCATTAAGTTGAAAGGGACCCTATCCAACCTCTGTTTAAAGATCTCCATCAAAGGGAAATACTCTCCCTTCTGAGGTTATTCATTCCACTATTGAATAGGTTTTACCACCAGGAGGTTTATCCTAATTGTTAGGACAACTTTCTTTTTTGCAATTTAAATTCATTGTCTCTGGTTCTACCCTCTGGAGCAGTTGCTAAATTGTGGTGGCCTTTTACTAAAAGAGATACAGATGGAAATCAGTGAGCACTTGTGGAAGTAAGTAGTTGGCTGAGTCACAGGCACACCTCAACTAACAAAACCATGGACAAAGAAGTTCCTTTTTACAAAGATTTGCCCCAATGTTTTTGTCCAGTGCCTTTTTTTTCTTGCCCTCTGTGTAGCCAGGATCAGCATTGTGAGGATAGTGGAGGGCTGGAGAAAAACAAGTTTTCAGTACTGAGCTGAAGCTGTGTATGTGCAACAAACAATGCAATAAAACTTAAGTTGGAAGTACAGTAATATGATTCTGCTGTAGGCAATTACCTGCTTGCCTGCAACAGGTAAAACAATCAGCTTCTGCCTCCAGAATCCCTTGCTCAGCATGTGCGAAAAAGGCAAAGCAGGTAAGCCTGCCCTACCACCTATCACTTCTGGAGGTCAGGCTTTGAATCACCACTTGAACATAAAAACCCACTGGGTGACTTTGGGCAAGTCACACTTTCTGGGCCTCAGAGGATAGCAATGGCAACCCTCCTCTGAAGAAACTTGCCAAGAAAACCCCATGGTCAACCTAGGGTCAACTTAGGGTTATCATAAGTAAAAAAAATGACTTGGAGGCACACAACAACAAACCATATATTGCCAGCATGTTAAACAAGCATAGATCAGTAGCTATCCACTAGCATGGAAACTGTGAGAAAGGTAGAGGCTGGTGGAGAGGGAAAAAAATCATCCTTGGATGCATACTTGAAGCTTTTCAAGTGGTCTCTAGAAGATTTAGAGAGAGAGAGAGAGAGAGAGAGAGAGAGAAACAGATAGATTAGATAGATTTATGCAAGGGTTACTTGAACTGGCTGCCTCATTTTACATATGGGCATTGTTAGTTTTGAATAAAAAGTTTGTTGAAACATCTTGAACTGCTCTCTGTCCTTCCTTCCATCTCTCCCTCTCTCATTTGAAGTGTAGGAACTGATAACTATTCTTTCCATGTTATTTGTGCCTATGGTACCAAATTTTCTGTTTAAGAAGTAGAGCCCAGTTACATATTTATTTTATTAACTGTATACCTTGTACAGTATGCCAGCATGGTGTATTGGTTTGAGCATGGACTATGACTCTGGAGAACAGGGTTTGAATCCCCATTCAGTCATGAAACCCACTGGGTGACCCTGGGCAAGTTACATTCTCTCAGCTTCAGAGGATGGCAATGGCAAACCCGCTCTGATGAACCTTGCCAAGAAAATCCTATGATAGGTTCACCATACATTGGAAATGAATTGAAGGCACATAGTAACACCAACATACCTGTATTCTGCTGTGTCCCTGCCTGAGGACATAAACCAATCTGGAAGAGTCCCCTGGCAATGTACAGGGAGGGACGAAGAGAATATTCGGAAAATTTGAACAATGGTAGAAAAACATGTTTTTAAGTGTTAAGAAACCCTAATGAGAAGAATCCAGAACTGGCAAGAATTTTTGCAGTTCAAGACTTATTCAGTGCAAAATTCAAATGTGGTCGTTTTGTAGAGAGAACAGCATTTTTTTGTGTGCAGGAAACAGCATTGTCTGCACAAAAACCAATATTTATATGCAGAACATTTTCTGTGCAGAAATTTTTTCCATGCACAATATTGTTTTCTGTGCAGAAAAAGCTATTTTTTAAGCAAAAAATGCTATAATTGGCAACATTCTATGCAAAATGTGCAGTTGTTTGATTTGCACAGAAAATGTTGTTTTCTGCACAAAACACCCACTTGCAAATTTTGTCCAGAATAAGTCCTGAATTGCAAATAATCTTCAAAAACTGTGTTTTGTTTTTTTGAAAACTTTATCACAGGGGAATGAAATTGCTAAAATTACTTGTTTCCTTCAAGAAGAAAATTAGTTGTTGTTGTTGTTGTTTCCCAGCATACAATTTAGAAAAAACAATACAACTAAAAACATACAAAAAGTGAACACAAACATGGAACAAAACTAATCAGAGTATTAAAACAGTTCAGATCTTCACTTAAAAGAACAAAATGTAATTTTAAAAATGTAAAATCTATTTAATACAATTGAATTACATTCTTACATACAAAGTAGACTGACTTGCAGAACATCGTTTTCTAGATGAGGCTAGTATCATGAAGAAAAAAGAAGCTGCAACATGGCTGGAATAATTTCCCCTCTCTTCTCTTTCTAAGGGCTCATTCCCACTATGATTTAAGGCAAATGCAAAAGAATCGCATTTTTAAAGACAGATTTTTTGGTGGTTCTTTTGCAAGCATGTTCAACAAAGGTGAATGATGTTTGGATCTCAATCACATCACACTGGAGTGGAGAGACTATATGGCAGAAAGTTGGCAGAGGGATGTAACCCATTCTGCCCCAGATTTTGGGAAATCTACCATTCCCACCCCCTCAGCACTTCCTTGGTGCTGTCTTTTGATTACCATGGGGGCTTTTGATTTTAGATTTTAAACACTGCCAGGTGGTCACTGTAAATCTCACTGGTCCTAATCCAGTTATTTTTGTATTTTTTTCCTGGTTATGCTGGAATATTTTTAAAAGGTAGGACAACTCTGGGGGTGTGTTCCTTGGGGAGCGAGGTTTAGTGTATTTTTTTAAAATTAAATGATAGATTTTGCATCACTTTCATTTCTGTGGGTTCTCTAGAGCAAGTAATGGATCTCCTGGTTGTGTCACTGATGAGGCATAGATGCACATCATATGATTGACATCTTATAAAAAAAGGCTGAGATAGACCATTGCATTCGATACTGAACATGCATTTGTAGTATGAATGACAATTGTGTTAAAAAGACACAAATGCATGGAATAATGCAATAATTTGCTTCCTTCCGATAGTGGGAACTACGCATCGGTATGAATCAATTCAGCGACCGTGTGTCAATGTGACTCACAAACTGGTTTAAATGCAAGTGGGAATGAGCCCTAAGAATGTCAGGGGGTTTTCTTGGCCAGTGACAGCTTCAAAATTTCATCTGAATATTTGAAACAACCTGATTCTTAATACAGCACACACATTTTTCAGCATCGGAAAGGTTACTTTTTATGACCAGAACTCCTAGAACTCCCAAAGCTTCCTTAAAATCAAAAACATCAGCCATGTTGATGTCTTGAGAAGCAACCAAAGCTGAAATAATAGACTAGCAGAGTAAATCAAACAAATGGGGAAAGTGTCGAATGCCTCTGTAGTTAAAGATATATCAGTATCTTTGTTACATCTCTTTATTTTTAGGATGGTTTGTTTTGCCTTCAGCCACAAAATCTGCCCAAGGCGGATAGTTCAGTTATAATACTTGGGGCTTCATGTTAATTCTTATTAAAACAGTTTTTAAAAAGTACTCATTCCTTCCTCATATTCACTGCAGTAGGGCCAGAATCCAGCCTTATGTCTCACTTTCAGCAGCACAGGCCTGCTTATATATTGTTGCTGTTGTTTCTGACTTATGGCAACCATAAGGCAACCACATCACAGGGTTTTCTTGGCAAGATTTGTTAAGGGGGTTTGCCATGACTTTGCTCTGAGGCTGAGAGAGTACAGCTTGGCCAAGGTTAACCAGTGGTTTTCAATGGTTCAAACCCTGGTCTTCTGACACCCTTGTCCAATACTCAGACCATTATACCACACTGTAACACATTCAGTTCTGTGCAGGTCTGGCTCCAGGTTTCATGTAGTATGAACCAGAGGCTATAAAAGTCACTTTCTTGGATTATAGCTCCCAGAATCCCCCAGCTAGCAGACTGGCTTTACAGGCTTTGATATGGATATTGTGTCTACTGTTGAGCCCCCCTCTCATGAGGGTATCTGGAAGCCAAACCTTGCACCTTAATATCTGAAATACAATGGCAGCTTGTCAGAAGGGGTAGTATAACCTATTCTCTGCTGTGCATGAGTGGCACTAAGGCCAAAAGGCAGCACTGTAACTATTAGCTCAGCATTGTCAGGGGCCAGTAGGGCCCTGTTTGGCTCTCAGAATGCATCTACACCACACAATTATATCAATATGGTAGCACTTTATCTGTCATGGCTCTATCCTACAGAATCCTGGGATTTGTAGTTTGGTGAGATACAGTCAGCACTCCACTATCCATGGATTCTGCATCCACAGATTCACCCATCCATAGCTTGAAAATGTTCCTAAATAAATAAATAAATCCAGAAATCAAATCCTGATTTTGCCATTTTACGTATTGGATTTAACTGAACTTGAGCATCCATGGATTATGATATCCACAGTGGGTCCTGGAGCCAAAATCCAGTGGATACCAAGGGCCCACTGTACATAAAAATCTCTGCTAGTGATACTTAGGGCTGATGCACACAGCCTGTTTGGGG
>CM034706.1:17669277-17691008 GCA_020142125.1 Phrynosoma platyrhinos
GACCACAAGGGCCATCCAATCCAATCTCCTGTCATGCAGAAACACACAATAAAAGTACTCCCAACAAATGGCCATTTAGCGTCTGTTTAAAGAACTCCAAGGAAGTGTGTTCCACTGTCAAACAGTTCTTGCTGTCAGGAAGTTGTTCCTAATTATTACCCTCATTCTTATTGTTTATTTATATAGCACCATCCATGTACCTGGTGTTTTACAAACGGTTGCAGAATGAAACATTTATATACTATCCAGTATTATAAAATACCCAAATAAGTATTAAAATATAATTTAAAAAAACTACACGCCCACAGACATAATGCAAAACAAAACCAAATCAGCAGTACACCTAATTGAATATTTGTTGTTGTTGTTGTTGTGTACCTGAAAGTTGCTTCCGATTTATGGCAATTCTATCATAGGGTTTTCATGGCATGTTTCTTCAGTGGGGGTTTGCCATTGCCATCCTCTGAGAGTGAAAGAGTGTGACATGCCTAAGGTCACCCTGTGGATTCCCATGGCCAAGGTGGGATTCGAATCTTGGCCTCCAGAGTAAAAGTCCAGCGCTCAAACTACTGTGCCACACTGGCTCTCATAATTGAATTCATTAAACTTATAAAACATTAAAACATTTTTGGTTCATTGCAGGAGTCAAAGGCTCTCTGCACATGCTCTTTTCTTGGTAGTCCAATGCTCAAACTACTATGCCACACTGGTTCTCATAACTGAATATATTAAACATATAAAACATTAAAACATTTTTTGGTTCAATGCAGGAGTCAAAGGCTCTCTGCACATGCTCTTTTCTTGGTAGAAATTTAAAGACAGAGTCGTAGCCCTCTGGAAAATCAGTATGCAAAGGGATCTTGCAGCACCTTTGCGACTATCTGAAAGTTAGATGTTGTTGTGTGTCTTCAAGTCCTTTCTGACATAAATGTTTATTCAGCTGTTAATTCGGTGGGCCTGCTCTAGTAGGGCTTAGTAACTGGATCTAGGCCTTTGACCCAGGTGCCCTGGATAGACATGGAAGCCTTTGGACTGATAGGTAGTATAGGAATACAAGAGCTCTGACTGAAACACATGTGGAATTTTCTAGATTATGGCTCCATATATGTTTCTTGCCATTTGTTTGCTGTGGTTTTTCAGACCTCCATATAGATTTTATGGTGTCCATTGTGGAAACTCCACTCTTGGTGTACAGCATGAAAGGGCCCTTCAGGAGAAGTGCAACTGGCTGTTACTCATGTTTACTCACAAATAAGAACCATGAATTCAGTGGGATTTGGCCAGGAGGAAATGTGCATTGTAGTTACAGCCAGAATTGATTTTGTGTGCCAGTCAGAGCTGCTTAAGATTTGAGGGTGGATTGCAATGATGCTGGTGCAGGAATCCTAGCTCTTCCTTCAAAAATTATAGACCAGTCTCCCACTTACCATTTTTGAGCAAGGTGATCGAGCGAGCCGTCACCTTTCAACTCCAAGTGATTTTGGATGAAACCGATTTTCTAGATCCATTTTAAAACAGCTTCAGACCTGGATATGGGGTGGAGACTACCATGGTCGCTCTGGTAGATGACCTGCTCCTGAGCAACAATGGGGAGCGTGACCCAGCTGGTGCTTTTGGACCTCTCAGCGGCTTTTGATACAATAGATCAGGGGTAGGCAACCTTTCCCCTTTAAGGCCGAGGGACTTCAGCTCCCAGAATCCCAGGAGCTATTGGCCAACATGGGACTATTGGCCATCATGGCTGAGGCTTCTGGGAGCTAAAGTCCCTCGGCCCTTAAAGGGGAAAGGTTGCCTACCCCTGCAATAGATCAGGACACCCCCCTGGAATGCCTGAGAGAGTTAGGAATTGGAAGCACTGTACTTCAGTGGTGTCATTCCTTCCTCTCAGGCAGGTTCCAGAGGGTGTCGCTCGGGGACAGTTACTCCTCAAAAATGGAGCTAAAATGTGGTGCCCCGCAGGGTGCCATTCTGTCCCTGATGTTGTTTAACATCTATATGAAGCCGCTGGGAGAGATCATCAGGAGACATGGAGCTGGGTGTTATCAATATTGTGATGACACCCATATATATTTCTCCATGTCTTGGTCAGCTGCTAAGATGGCACATGGCGGTTCTCCCCTTAATCAATGTCTCGAAGTGGTAATGGACTTGATGAGGAAAAAACGACTCAAGCTGAATTCAGACAAAATGGAGGTACTCACAGTAGGGGGCCCCAAATCAAGTATTGGGTTGCAACCTCCAGTCACACTCTCCGCTAAGGACTGTGTTCGCAGTCGGGGTGCTTCTGGACTCGTTGCTTTACTTGATAGATCAAGTGAATGCGACAGTCAGGAGCGCCTGTTATCAGGTTCGGCTTTCCTGGAAGTATGGGACCTAGAAACTGTAGTACATGCACTGATAACCTCACAACTTGACTTCTGCAATGCACTCTCCTTATACAACCAGTACAAAATATGGCAGCCAGGTTGATCACCAGAACATCTAGGAGTGATTGTTTCACACTGGTCTTAAAATCCCTCCACTGGCTTGGCTATTGGTTTCTGAGCACAGTATAAGGTGTTGGTGATGACCTTTAAAGCCCTACATGGCCTGGGTCCAACCTACCTAAGGGATCATCTACTTCCATACAACCCGCCCTGCGCCCTCAGTTCCTGCTTCAACCGATATAACTAGGTTGATGGTGACCTCCCAGAGGACATTCTCTGCCACTGCTCCCAGATTATGGAACACCTTGCCAGATCCGTCAGATAACCAGCTTAGAAAGCTTTAAAAAAGCCATTAAGGCGGATCTCTTCTGGCAGGTCTATCCGGAATAAACTACTCAGTTAGCTTGATCTCCCGCCCCCCGCCATATTTCCCCCCCATATCCCCCGAGTGCTTATTTTGCCTATTATTTTTAACTTTGTTCTTGGTTTCTAATTCTTTGTTCTTGGTTTCTCATATTTGGTTTTAAGTGACATTTGAATTTAATGTATTTTTAAGGGGGGGGGGTTAATGTGTTTATTTATATGATTTGTTGTTATGAGGGAGTTTTGTACTGCTTTAGATGTAAGCTGCAAAAGGCGGGGTATAAATAAAAATTATTATTATTATTATTATTATTAGAAGTAGTTTTGCCAGTTCTTTCCTCTGATATATAGCCTGCAACTCTCAATATTTCTTGGTAGTCTCCCATCAAAGTATTAACCAGGGATACACCTGCTTGGCTTCCAAGATCAGACAGGTTCTGGTGCCTTTAGGGCATTTAGGCCGAGCACTCACCTAGCAATCCTTGCTGCTGCTGTTGTGTGTCTTTTGGCCCTAAGGCAAACCTATCACTGGATTTTCTTGGCAAGTTTCAGAGAGGGTTTGCCATTGCCATCCACTGATGCTGAGAGAGCGTGACTTGCGTCAGTTTTCACGGCTGAGCAGGGATTCCAACCCTGGTTTGCAGAGTTGTAGTCCAACATTCAAACCATTGCACTAGACTGGCTCCCAATTACTTTGTGTCAAAAAGAAGGAAAGAGTCAAATGTCTCCACCCTTCTACAACTCTGCTCCCAGTTATTAAACATATTTAAAACAGGTTTAACAGAAATAATAGGGAAAGTGGTATGTGTTTGTAACAAATTAATTTACTTTTACAAATATGACAATCAGAGGTAGAAACCTAGAACCTAGAAATACTACATTTTTGGGACTACATGTCCCAGACTTTGCCAGTCAGCATGGCCAGGAGCTATGCTAGTTCAGGGAATTTGCAAACAGTAGTCCAAAAAAGGTAACTTTTCCAAGGTGCGGAATTTGCAAGAACAAGACAAACACAGTACAGGGTTTTTTCAAAGATGAATGTCTTGAAATTTAATGAGCAGTGTTTTGTCAAGAGTATAATTGCTATGTGTGAGATTGTGAACATGTGGAGTTCTGGAATCTATCTGAAGGACAGCTAGCATAGTGTAGTGGTTTGAATCTTGGACTATGGGATGGTCTATACTGGCCAAATAAAGCTGCTTCCAGCAGCTTTGGAGGCAGGGTGTTTAGACGATGCACAAGGCGAAAGCAGTTGGGAAGTGAAATGAAACTGCGCTCAAGGGCTAAAAGCTGGAGCAAAAAGAAGCTGGGATAGTCCAACTCAAGGCAGAAAATGTGCATCTTTGTATATAAACTGTCCATTGTAAGTGCAGGATTGCAGCAAACAAAAATGTGATTGCCAGTAATGCAGTGGATTTAATTACAACATACACAAACCAGACAGTCTAATGGGGGCATGGAGTGAAGTGTATTGGGAGCCTCCATGATTATGCTTTGCCACTGGGCACACTGATGAACCACTGTGGTGCATCACACATGCAACTGTGTGGCTGATCATTTGGGCAGGCATCCAGTGAAATGGCATCTGGACAGGAAGAGGGAGGGAATTGGAGGTGATCTCTTTGTGTGATGGTGTTTGTGCATGGTAGGCAGGTGGCAAAAAAATAAATAAATTGCACAGCGTGGTTTGATGCTGTGTGGTGCGGACAACCTGTGGGTGTTCAGGCTGCTTTTGGTTTAGGCGGTGCAAAAAGTGGGATTTCAACCTGCTTTCAGATAATGCAGGACGGAACAGCTTCTTTCTGCCCATCTATTCCAGCCCTTTGACTCAGGACAACCAGGACCGAATGCTCACTCAGCCATGGAAAGTCACACTCTCACAGATTCAGAAAAAAGCAATGGCAATCTCTCTGTGAACAACTCTTAAAGGAAAACCCTATGATAAGGTCACCATAAGTCAGAGTCAACTTGAAACACATAACAATGTCTGAACAGGGAAAGCAGCTGAGCATACACCTTCACTGTAATTTCTGACTGGCTCCGTAGCCTCCAGCAGCATTTTGCAAGTGGATCTAGAAAAACAGGATTAGGGGCTTTGTAAAAGTAAGGAAAGAGTGTTTGTTTGTTTGTTTTAAAAAAGGTTCAGATCCTTGAGACATGCCTCTACCTCTTTTCCCCACCCTGCCACATGTGACATTTTGTAGGTTGTAAGGGAGTCACTCCCCCATTTTTTCAGCTACTAGAACTTTGCCACCTCATCTGTTCTGAACAACAAACAGCAGGTCAGGTCAGGACTTTCTGGGAAGGTGTTTAGATAAAGCCACAAAGCAAACTGTTTGGTTATGCCCCCCCCCCCCCGCTCCTAATGTCAGGAGCACTCTGTATCCGGCTATACTAAGTTCTGCTGTTTTCACGAGTTTGTATCTGCACTTTCCATAACCACATTAATGTTTTTGAAAAAGAAGGAAAATGAAAAAGTGTTGGCTAGAACCAGAGCATTAAAAAGTTACTCTGATACAGTAACTGTGCTGCCTGCAAGTCTGGTTCCAGGCACAATTCATAACCAGTGGTTATGACCTACAGAGCCCTATGTGTCTTAGGTCCAGGCTGTCTCCCCCTATGAGCCTGCCTAGACCATGAGATCTGCAGGAGAGACCCTTCTTTAAGTCCCATTACCTTCACGGGTACAGTCAGTGGAAACACAAGACAGGGCTTTCTCACTGGCTGAACAATCTTGCTAAGGAAACCCCATGATAATTTGCCTTAGGGTCTCAATAAGTCAGAAACAACTTGAGGGCACACAACAACAAAATTAGGGTGGCCAGATGCAGCGAGGGCATGAGTCCTCCATCTTCAATATTTGTGTAGAAAAAGGAACTCTTGTAAGCATAGCTTACATGACAGGTCCTGTATTGTTCTGCATGTGGTCACCCCAAACCAAGTCCCATGATTAGATGGCATTTATTTCCAAGTAAGAACATGAATGGTCTCAGCTTTTCAGTAATATCATTAACAAGTTTACTCTGAGCCAGTTTTGGGGGCCCTTTGTTTTTCTTGTGTGTTATCAGTTCAGATTCAATTCATGGTGACCCTGTGGATGACATGTCTCAGAGAGACCCTGTTATAAACAGCCCTGCTCAGGTCTTCCCTGGGGTTTATCTGATACATATGTATATGGTTGCAGGTCTGGTGACACGTACAAAAGTCCATAAGAGATAGAGAGTATTCAGTTTCCAAATGCAAAGTTCTTAGTGCGAGAGTCAAGAAAATAAAAGGTTAATGAATTCAAAGAAGCTTCCCTTCAAACTCACAGAGATTAAAGATTGTGCAACTCTGAATTCAAGGCTTGATTGAAATTGAGTGACAAGGTTGCCTAGATAAACTCTACCTACATACTCATAGTGCTCTTATTTGAGCTGGAGATTGTGTGGTAAGTAAAGTTTAACAGTGTTCTCATGCTTATTTCACTAGATCCTGTGTCATAATGCTGAGGAAATCATAACTTTGTCTGTGTCAAAGAACAGAAGAATATACCGCAGGATAGATCTCTGCCATCTCACAGGAGAAACTGGAAATCATGATTACTCCCCTGCCTTACCTTTTTTAAAAGTGGGATTTTTTTTTTCAGGGTATATGGGAGTGTGTGTGTGTGTATGTCTATGTGGTATTTTGTAAAGTTTCTTTAGCTGTTCTCAGTATTTGTTAAAGTTAGCTGCAAATACAGGCCTCTAGGTTAGGAACAGGCTGTAAGTTGTAGAAACAAACACTCATTCTTTATTTGTAGACAGAGAAAATGCCCTTGGTGGTAACTGACTTGCACACACAAGTTCATTGCTGCAGAGGTTCTTGACCTCTAGTTTGTTTGCATTTACGAAGGCAGGGATTTAGTTGACAGGAATAATACCTGCCATTTGCTATCTCCTGCCTTCTTTTGAAGAGAAGTACAGTTCAGTTGTTTTTATCTTTTATAGTAGGATGCCTTGAAAATGATTGGAGCAGAACAATAGATTAAAGATGCCTCAGAGGCGTCAAAGCACACATAACAAAATCTTGCCTTGGAACAAGTGAAGTTAACGGTTGACGTGTGTCTCCTTTTGAACTTTCTTCATCAAGCAGAGACATATGTTTCAGGAAAATAAAATGGCAACCACTGTCTACACTCTAATGCTCTGTTGAAACTGCATTGTGTGTGCATATGCATGTTCGAGTTGCCTGTCAACTTGTGACCCCATGAATTGTATAGTCAAGGAATGCTCAGAGATGATTTTGCCAGTTCTTTCCTCTGAAATATAGCCTACAGCACCTGATATTTGTTGGCAGTCTCCCATCCAAGTACTGACTCTGCTTAACTTCTATGATCAGATGGGATCTTGTGCCTTTAGGGCAGGGGTAGGCAACCTTTCCCCTTTAAGGGCCGAGGGACTTCAGCTCCCAGAAGCCTCAGCCATGTTGGCCAATAGTCCCATGTTGGCCAATAGCTCCTGGGATTCTGGGAGCTGAAGTCCCTCGGCCCTTAAAGGGGAAAGGTTGCCTACATCTGCTTTAGGGTATTTAGGCCCTCTGAAACTGTATTGTGTCTCTGAAAAAATGTTGTTCCATGTTAGGTTGCCAGTTGATTAAAAAAATCAGCCAAGCCTACTTCAAAAGGCATATGACACTAAAGTAATAATCTTCTAAGCCACTGTATTCCCTTCACCATGTATGCATACAAAAGCTGGACAGTGAAGAAAGTGGAAATGAAGAGCATCAACACATTTGAGATGTGGTGCTGGAGAAGAGTGCTGAGGATACTGTGGACAACCAAAAAGAAATGGGCCCTAGAACAGATCAAGCCTGATCTCCCTGGAAGCCAAGATTATCAAGTTGAGGCTGTTGTACTTTGGCCGGAAACATCATGAGAAGGCACACCTCATTGGAAATGACAATAATGCTAGGAAAGGTGGGAGGATGTAGAAAGAGGGGAAGACTGCATACCAAATAGATGGACTCTATTAAGGAGGTCACTGATATGACTTTACAAGACCTAAGCAGAGCAGTGGAGGACAGAAGTCTTGGACGTATCTCATTCATAGGATTGCCATGAGTCAGGATCAACCCGAGGGCAGTTAAGAACAACAACAGTCCACAAAAATAACTTTTCCAAGTTCTGGTTCTATGTCCCACCACCTAGAGAAGCAAAGCTGGTGAGTGTTCAAGGCAGAGAGCTTCTTTGGAGGTGGCATCATGATCTTGAAACTCGCACCTGAGGGAAGTTAGATTGGCCTCTTTCTTCATTTGCTTTAGACCAGGGCTATGAAACATGCAGATGTTGCTTGATTTGAGTTTCTAGCATTTCATACTATTGGCTATGCAGGCTAAAGCTACTGGAATTGGAAGTCCAACAATATTTGGAGGGCCACACTTTGCCTACTTCTGCTTCAGTCAGTCAGTAACAACAACTCCTATGCAGTCAGACTTTTAATAGCACTTAAAATACTGTTGCTTTTAATCCTCATACTGCACTTAAGTTTGATTGTTTGCTTGGTTCCCCTTCTCCTTGATTTCTTGGTTTTATGTCATCCTGGCAAGTTAGTATATGATTTTTAAAATTTAATAAATTAGTGTATAAATAAGCCAAAATAATGCTCAAAGTTTTGATGGACTAATGGTTGCTTTTACTGATCTGCTTTTAAATGGCCTCTAGTACATAATCTGTTTAATTCTGTTTTAATATTTTTATTTTGGTCTTTTTATTTGTAACAGGTTCTTTAAAATCTTCTTGTCTGCAGCCTTGAGCATTAGTTTTGTGAGAAAAGTGTGATATAAATAAATTAAGTGAGATAATATATTTTGAGGTTCCTTTAAAATCTATTTTAGGTTTGTGAGCTGTGTGCAGGCACATTGACTATGCCTAAATTCTGTTGCTAGGCCTGATTAAAGCAGACTCATGGAATCAATGAAATTTACCTATGTATTGATGCACTATTGAGTAACTGATTGAATTGTTCCAGTCTAGTTGAGGCCAATAGGATGCCAACCTTTGTCTTCTCCAACTTTATGAGACATTGAAAGTTGTGTTGTTGTTGTTGTTGTTTTAAAAAAAGTTAAGCACTTTTAACATTCCTACAATACCAGGCCATGTATACAAAGCTGATATGAACAATCTTCAAAAGTCTGCTTACATTCCATTAAAATCTTATGGTTTGAAATGCTACTTTCTCCAGATAAAGAGGTCCGGCTGCCCTACTTCCCTAAGTCACAAGGCCAAAAGGATGTTATTTCAGTGGTTCTTGACTTCTTAGCCTGTACATGCACAAATCTCTTCAAACCACACATTTTTAGTGTCCACCACAAGAGCTCTGTTTAGAAATAATAATGAAAATCAGTTGCTACAGAAAACTGCAGCTGAAGGCATATGTTTTTTAAAAAACAAAAACAAATAAACATTGGTTTTAGTCTATTTGTGACCTGGAATGAACTTACAACCAAGAAACTGGCATTTTAGTTAAGGCATTGGCAAACAAGAGCAGAGGATTTCCCATGCTGTTACACTGGTAAGCAAAAGCCCGAACGTGTTAACAGTTGACCATTTTATTTTTCCACTCCCTATTTCATTCAGTTGCCTCCTTTTGCCGACTTCAGTACCTACTGTATCTGTGAGCACAGGGAGAAGGGATTCAGTAACTGTGTTCTGACATACATATCCCCTGGGAATGAATGGGTACATGGGTATAGCCTTGAAGAGAATTTGACCTTTGTGAGAATTGATGATTGGCATGAGCAAACACTTATTTTCTGAAATACTTTCCCCCAGTTGCAACAGTCTCAAGCCAGCCTAGACATGTTGTTGCTTTGAGCTTTCTAAATGGCAGTTTTGTTTCCTGTGTGAGTGAGCAAAGATCAGGCAGCTGGAGAGGGATAGCCTGTCTTTCCTTTTCATTTTTACTGTGCTGTGGTGTTTTGCAGTTGATTTTAAGGCAAGAAGCCTCCAGAAGTTGATGGAATGCAGCAATAATAAGCATTCCTTGTTATTGGCTGTGGGGATTTACAATCCAACAACATCTGGAGGGCTACATGAGTCTCACCTCTGCTTTCAGGGAAGAGTCAGAAGATAATCAGGGCAGAAGTTATGGCATTTCATGGAAGGGTGATGGTGGTGCCATCATGCACAGGTTGGGATGGGAGAGGTGAAAATTAGCATATGGATTTAGCATTGGGTGGCACACAAGTTATAGGGGTTGGAAATATATGGATCCGGTCTTGGTTTTGCACTCTTTGTGCTTCTGGAATTCAAGAGAGAATTTCAGGAAGTACAAGTTAGGATATTATCACCATAGACTTAAGAAATGAGGTGACATTGAAGATCCAGCCCTGTGCTTGCTATGTAGCTCCAATACCTTTTGCAGCTTCCTTGATTTGTGCAACGTTTTTGCTTTAGGAGATTACTAGCCTTTCCTGCTTTGTTCCCTGTATTTATTTAATGTTTATTTGAATCACTCTTGAACTCAGTGAGCTCTTGAGATGATTTATAATAAAATCATAAAATGCATCTGTTAAAAAACATATAGAAGAAAGGAAACAATAGACAGATATATTGCTAAAGAGTGGTATTAATAATTAAAATCTTTGTAACAGCTAGAAAGTTACCACTTGTCACTAACTCCCAGATTTCTCCAGCCAATTTGGCTAGCAACTACTAGCAAGGAGATTCTGGGAATTTTGTAGTCCACAAAGAAACTTTTACAGGCTTTGAACAGTAACTACCAGCTGTCTCAAGGCCATTCTTGGAACTGAGACTTTGGCACTTAAATGTGCTTGATTGCATACACAGAACTATTCATAGTTTGAGATTTATTCAGTGAAGAAAAAATGTGAGTTCTTTTGCACAGAAAATGGTATTTTCTTTCAGAAAACATGATTTTCTGTGCAGAAATGTTACGTGGAGTTTTTGTTTGTTTGGGTTTTTGGCCTGGACTAAGTTTTGAACTACAAAGATTTTCATCTGTACAGGATTCTCCTCCTCACCATTTTTTAAATCTACTACTCAAAGACATTTGTCCCTAGCAATTTGCGTTCTTGCCATTTGCGTCCCTCATTCCTTCGCAGATGACAAACCATGAGGGACAAAATGGTGTTTGCGCCCAAGGTGCGCACACTGTGCCACACACAGGAACGCCCCCCATTGGAATCAGTGGGGCTCCAGCATTCCCAATTTATGGGGGGGGGTCAAGAATGGATCCCCCACGAATTGGGAGGAGCAGCTGTATTTTCAAATATGCTTTCCATCCCTATTAGTGAGAGGGCTTCACTATGTATCTCTCCTTTGCATCTCTTGGGTAGAAGTTTATTCTGCTTTATGGTCAAATCTTTACTAATCTAGTGCTGCCATTGTCAGGCCCAACTCATGATGTTTTGCTCGTAGATGCCAAGATGGCATTCTTTCTCCGTTCATGCACAATAGCAGACCAGACTTTACCTCCCATATACAAGAGCAGAACTCAGCCCAGCAAAATGGGACTGAAGGCAGTGGTGTAACAGTGACGGCACAGGGTTGTCATACATAGTACACACAGGCTGAATCTACACTGCCGAATTAATGCAGTTTGGCACCACTTTAACTGCCATGACATGACTCCATGCTATGGAATCCTGGAATTTGTAGTTCTGTGAGATATTTAGCTTTCTCTGTCTGAGAGCTCTGGTGCCACATCAAACTGCAAATACCATGATTCCATAGCTTTGAGCCATGGGAGTTAAAGAAGTGTCAAACTTCATTATTTCTGCAGTGCAGATTTTTACAGTTCCATCCAACAACAACTCTTTACTACTGTACCTACTAGCATCTGCTTCATGGAAAAGTTACTTTTGGGGGTTACAATGCAAGATACGATGCAAGAATCCTGCAGCCAATGTAACTAGAATTCCCATGTGGTTCCTTTACATAGCCATTCCAGAGTGTTGTGAAATACAAAATATTCTTAAGTCTCACTTCTTGCATAACTTGTTCTCTGTGTTTTTGGTCATAACCTAAGTAGGGAAGTGGTTAAATGGTACAGAGGTTTATAATTCCCAAGGAGCAAGTTGCATATTTCCCCCTTTCTCTGCCTCCCCCCACATAGATGTTATTTCAGAATGGTTATTCTCTCTCACTTGTTTTTTAGAATTTAGAAACATCCTGTTATGCAGTCATCTTTAAACCTGCAACTTAATAGTCAGAGCAGTGGATAGTTAAATTATCACAATCGTGCACATAAAGTCACACAAAAAAGTAGCTTTCCCTGGCTAACAAATAAATAAAACTTGTAAACCTCTTCTAACACATGCCTGTAACAGTCATTTGCTGCAAGAGTCCATGAGTGTAGGATGTGTAAACAGGAAGAAACCAACTCTTTTTCCAAATTATAAAAACACCCTTTTCTTTGCTATGAGATCGACAAGCCTGAACTCTTCCAGTGCTTGGGATGCCTGCAGAAGTTGGACAATGTTTTGTATGAACTTAAACTGGCTGCATATCACGTCCCCAGAAAAAATGGGCAAAGGAATGGGCCAAGTCACAGAAGGGACTGTGGGAAACTTGGCCCTTTCAGGAACATTCCAGGCCTCTTTCCTGAATTTCTAGGTTTCAGCTTAAAAACAAACAAACAAATATCATATCATATCTCTTTCCTTCTTAGACACAAAAAGAAAAACACACAGACAATATTCTGTCCAAATACTGACTGAGAAGGTTGACTTATATCCTTCACTGCAATGGGCATAAAAGCTCCAGAAATCCAAAGATCAGGAGCCTCTGGATTCAGTCCACCAAGAGAGAGAGTCCGAATATTCCCTGCGGGCTCCTTATGTTTTCTCAGAGTTTGGGGAAATTAGCTATTTGGACAACAGCTCCCTAGATATCCCAGCCAGCCTGGCCACTGGGTGATTCTAGGAGTTATAGTCCAAAAAAGTAACATTCTGAATCACTGTGTTATCTCTGGTAACTGATGAGGGATTTAGATAAAAGTATTTAAAGCTTGGGAAATGAGCTCTGGTTTGCAGTCAAGAAAGGCTTTACACTGAGGCATACTCCTAAATGATATGCCTCAGATTGAGCTGTGTTTTGCAATGCCTGGAAACTGTTGCACTAAGGCTTGCTTCTGAGTAGGCATGCTTAGTTGATCTGTGCTTTGCAGTGGCTGGAAGCTGTTGCATTGGCACCTACTCCTGAGTAGACATGCCTCAAATTGAGCTGGGTGTTCCAGTGCTGGAAACAATTGCACTTGAGGTTACTCCTAAGCAGACATGGGGTTTATTCTTGAATAGAATTGAGCTGTGCTTTCCAGTGACTGAAAACTATTGAAATGGAGTTTGTGTCAAGCTTTGTATACTTGATGAGAAAACAGGCAAATTGGTAAGAATTACTTTTGGTCCTGCCTTGTCCCCAGAACCCATGGGTGGACAACTGCAGAGGGACTGTGCTCCTTTGATGGGTCACACTGTTGTGTGTTGGCATACAAGAGGTGTTTGAGCTGATTTTCTTCCTGCCTCCCTCCCTTGTCCCTCCCTCCTTCTTTTTGCATTTTTTGAGGGTGTTGGGGGGCTCTTGGGGGTATGTAAGGTTAACCACTGTACTTGCCGCCAGTTTTGGCTGTTTGGAGCTGGTTTGGGGGCAAAATATCACCTGCGATTGGTGTGAATGTACCTCTTTCTGGGTTCTATGGGGCCAGTTATAACTGAATATTGTAAACACAATTGATACACACAAACACATCCAAACATCAGAACAAATTGTCTTAAATGTGATACATATGCACTGTCCCAAAAATTCTATGCAGCCAATGAGATGCCAGTGCAGGACCTGATTTCAGGACGTTTTTGCCAATGCTGCTCAGTAGTATTGCAACATTTGGGTGCAAACTTAAAGCCTAAATAAAAATACAAAATAGAAGCAAATGCAATATAGAAATTATGCTGCAAGAATTTTCCTTTCTGCTTCCACCTAAATACATGTCTGAAAACACCACTACCTTATTCAGAGTGAAAAGGATGCACTCCTAAGCCCTGGTAAATGCAGCCCCTCTTGATTTCCATCTCTCTCTCTCTGTTTCTCATGGAGTCATAGAATCATGGAGTTGGAAGGGGTCTCATGGGTCATCAAGTCAACTCCATATTCAGTGTAGGATCTCTAGCTAAAGTATCCCCAGCAGGTAGTTGTCTAGTCACTTGTTGAAGACATCCGGAGAAAGAGACCCCAGTATCTCTCCTCACCATCTCTAGGCAATTGCTTCCATTGCTGAACTGCTGTTATTCTCAAGAAGTTCCTTCTAATGTTCAGTTGAAATCTACCGTCCTTTAACTTCAAATCATCAGAACTGGTCTTACATCCTGGCACAGCAGAGAACAAGCCTGATCCATCCTCTTTGTGGTAGCCCTTAAGGTATTTAAAGAGTCACCCCTCAGTCTTCTCTTTACCAGGCTAAACATGGCCATTTTCTTAAATCTTTCCTCATATACTTTGTTCTCCATACCTCTTATCATCCTTGTTGTCCTTTTCTGAACCAGCTCCAATTTGTGTATATCCTTCTTAAAATGAGGTGCCCAGAACTGAACACAATACTCCAGATGAGGCCTGACCAGTGCAGGATGTAGTGGGACTATTACTTTTCCCTTCACTTGGAAACTATGCAACTATTAAGACTGGCTTGAATAGCATTTAACTTCTTTACTGAAGGATCACAGTGCTGGCTCATGTTCAATTTATGATCCACAATAATCCCAAGTTCCTTTTTGTACACTGGGCCTTTGGTATCCACTGGTGTTTGGTTTGAGGACCCCCTATGGATCCTTGAGTGGTGCTCATGTCACATTACATATAATGACAGAGTAAAATGGTGTCCCCTATATAAAATAGCAAATTCAAGGTTTGCTTTTTGGAAGTTACATATTTTTAAAATATTTTCAAGCCACAGATGGTTGAATCCCTGGATAAAGAATCCGTGGATATTTGTAGTACTACACCTGTGTATTTGGTGTTTGTGGCCTAAATGTAGAATTTTGCATTTGTTATTGATTTCTGCTCAATTTTCTAGTTTATTTAGATCCTTTTGAATTCTGTTCCTATCTTCCAATGTGTTAGCCATCTTTTCTAGCTTTGTGTCATCTGCACACATTCCCTCCACTCCATCACCTAAGTCATTGAGAAAAATGTTGAAGAGGAATGGCCCTGGGACAGAACCCTGACACAAGACATCCACTCAAGACCTCCTTCCACTTGGAAGCACAGTCATTGAAGATGATTCTTTGAGCATGGTTTTCCAACCAATTATGGATTCATCTGACAGTGTTTCCATCTATTCCACATTTATAATCGGTTTGCTAATCAAAATGTTGATTTCTAAACTCAACCAGCAAGTATAGCCCCTTCCTTAGGGATTCCCCAGTCATTGGGCTAAATCCAATAGGGGTTACATGAACATTTTTTAAAAAAAATGGGGTGAGGAAGCTTAAGGTTCTGAGGGGCTTCTGGAGAGCTTTTGGGGGCATATTTTGGAGCTTTGTGTGATTCATGTGATGCACAAGACACACATTGTACCACTTCTGCCCTGTCTCCTCCCACTGCTTGAACCTTTCCTAAATTGCATGTCATCCTTTAGCTGAAAAATGGCATTTTTTAAAAAAAGCAATGTGTTGCTGAAAAAAAGTTCATTTTTTTCACAGATTGGCTGTCCATGTGCAGGTTTTAGCAGGGGTACCTTGATTCACTATCCTCTTCCATGGTATTCTTAGGCCTCCTCACTACAAGCCTAGACAAAACATCCCAGTGCTAGTTTTATGCACCCTCTGCTCACTGTCACAAAGCTTGTGCAAGGTATAAGTTTTGAACAGGGGGTGTTAGAAGCAGAAAAGGACCAGACAAACTTTCTCTTCTATAAAATATCTTGTACAAAATAAGAAGGTGTGCCCCCCCCATTTATTTTTAATTTGGTCTGGTTTCTCCACATAGGAAAAAAAAAGGCACTCTTAGCCAAGGTTATTTTGAAATGAAAGGGACAATAAAAAGTTATATCAACTATGTTTTTCTAAAAGTATGGACAAAAAGGGAGATGATCAGACCCCATGCTGAGGATGATCTAGCTCCCATTTCAGTATATTGCAGTTTTGGTGCTGGTTGCCCTAGATCTTTCTATTCCTTTCCACTTCCCCAGAAGTCACCGCCTGGGGAGATACATATTACAGACATTCAGCACTGTGTGGAACCTGTATATGGATATGGGCAGAAGTCAAGTAATCCTCCAGGAAATCTTCCCTGATTAGAAAAAAAAATATGTCAGGACAAAGGGATATTGCTAACTTCTATGCCAACTTATTGCTTGTTTTCATGCTACCTTCCACTTTTTCAATGTAGGAAGCAATGAAATGTGTTATCCCTGCTGTACAGTAAGCTCTAGAAATACAATACTGGATGCAAAGTGCTGTTAAACTCTTGAACTTATGAAAATGAAAGTGTAGATAGTGTCTAGGGGAGCCTCTGTGACGCAGAGGCCTTTATGTCTTTAATCTTGTGTCACCTTAAAGACTAGCACACAATAGCCTTTGTGGGCCAATTTCCACTTTGTCAGATGCTGGCTTTGGCTCAGAGTTTGCAAAAGGTACTTTTTGGACCACATCTCCCAGAATCCCCCACAGACATGATGCTGGTGGGGAATTCTATGGGTTGTGGTAACAAGGTAACATTTCTGAGTTCTGTTTTACCCTGGGGAAGCATTGCTGTTGTTGTTGTTGTTGTTATGTGCCTTTAAGTAAACTTAATGTATGACAGCCACTTCATAGGTTTTTTTCAGAGGATTCAGATAAGGAGGAAAAAGATCTCTGCTGCTGGGAAAAACCATCCTGAAAAGTGAGGTGGGGAGAACAGGCTCACATAATTGTCTTCCAAACTTCACTTTCCTTAAAATAACACACTTGTACTGGCTGGGACTAACAGAGAAAGGAAACAGTTTTATAATGGGAAAGCAAGATGGAGAACCTTTCACCATTCAGATGTTTTCATCTCCCAGAAGTCCCAACAGCATAGTAAAGGGATTATGGGAGCTGTAGTCCAAAACCTAGGCAGGGCCAAAGTTTCTGCAGCCCTGTGTTAAGGCGAAGCTTGTTACATGCTTGTGTAGTTCTTGTTCATTTCAGTAGGACTTGTCCAGTGTAGGTGCCAGTTGGGGATTTCAACCCAATTGTATACCTTGTTGCTAAATAAGGTTGCCAGTATGTTTTCCAGTGGAATCTGCTACAGCTTGAACATCTGCTTGGGTCAGAAATTCAACAGTATTTGAATTGTATAGGATTTTAGATTCCTTGTTGGTTTGTAGGTCTCAGGATGGGCAAGATCTTGGCACCAATGCTTTAGGTACCTGTTCTAGGCTATATCCCTTAGGAGGTTAAAATGCAAGATCTTCTTACTTTTGGCAAAACCAAAATTGACCAGAACTTCATTTCTGATTTTGCGAAGATATCAGAAATAGGGAGGCCACCGCTTGCTTCTATGAGTAGAAATTCTCTTCTTCTTAACTGAAAAGTTTCTTTCCCCCTACAGAGATTTCCAGAGTAGTTTGAAAAGGGGCTAAGATTAACTTGCAGAAGGCTATAAATGGGAGGCTGCGTGTGACCCGTGGTCTACATGATTCTGGCCCATCCTTTATAAGTTGCTGTATCAAGTATTTCTTCAAACATCAAAGGCTACATATTTGAGGGGGTGGGAAGGAAATGCTGGAGCAAAATGCTAAATATGAATAAATGCTCACTTAAAAAGATTCAAGAACTGACAGTGTTTCTGGGAAAAATGCAGACGGTATGCAGAGAGCCAAGGAATGGCATTTAGATCACGATTCTGAGCTGTGTTTGGGAAGCTTAGGAGTATAGAGGAGAAACCTGTACAGCAAAGAATGCATAGCAATACTGTTTACATGACCAAAGTGTTTCCTTAATAAGTCATCTATATACGCAGGGGACAGGAGCAGCTATTCTCTAAACCTCTTCTGCTGGCTAAGTGAATGTACATCTGACTTCGGGATTCATCACACTGGTTTCCAAAACAATAAATACTTAACAGAAATCCCCCAGCGGCCTTTGCTCTTGCTCAATTTTTAGCCATTTCAGCAAATCAAGAGTGGCATGTGGATTCCCGTGTGTGAATAGGAGGGATTGTTCTTTTGTTGCAAGGGGAAATTGGCAAGGAAAAGAACCATCTTCCAGTGTTCTATCTCAGGAATAAACTGATCCCAAGATAAGACAAAACTTGTGCCATTCACACTTTTAGAATGGTGGAAATGGCTTTTAAAACTAGAAAATAGCAGTGAGGAATCAGCCTTAGTTGGGCTGCTCATGTGGCTGCCATTTGCAATTAAGCTTCCATTGGTGTGAATAGGAGCTGCTCTTCCCGTATCTCCCCCCATATGGATTAGGGCTGCAATGGCAGGAGAGAAGATTTAATGCCCTCTAACCTCACATCATTGTTTTGAGTTAGTTCTCAGTATGCTTGTAGTTGCTTTCTTGTTTTCTTTTAAAAAAATATCCACACATTGTGCCTTTAAGTAATTGTGCAAATGAGATCTTTCCCCAGTTGGCCACCTGGATGTGTAACTGCAGTCATTTTTCTTATGTGGAAGTGGGGAAAGTATGAGCCGAGGATAAACAAATTTACAACACCCTCCTTTTCATCTGTATGCTACATTTACTGTGGATTGTGGAAGGTACTGGCCCTTTCATTTTCTTTATTTACAGTTAGACATGAATATCCTTTACCTTCCAAGAAGTGAACTATACAGAAGAGAATGCATTAGAGACTAGGTTTAAGTCCCATCTGAAGTATTGGTGTTTTACATCTCATGAGGTGGGGAACCTCTATTCTCTGGATTAAAAGTGGCCTACAGGCATTTCCCATGCTTGTCCACAAGTTTCTTTTGTTATATTTTATTAGTGTTGGAGATGAAAGGTGTTTAAACTTCCCGTACTCTGCCTAGAGCTGAGTTGTGCTTTTGCAAACAGGAAAGCTATTTTACAGAATTGAGCTGTGCTTTGTAAGCTTTTGCATAGATCAGTTACGTGGTTGCACTTTGCAAGGAGGGGGGAGTCCTTTTTAAACATAAGAGCGCATTGATATATGCAGTCTCCCATCTCTATCCTGAAGTAAAGGAATGATGTAGTTGACAACTTGTATGAGTTAGGTTAGTTGATATTTGGTAGTCATGTTTTTAAAGTTACTGGCTATGTATTTGTGTATTTTGGACCCTTGTTTTTATCATTTTAATATATTGAAGTGTGTGTGGTGTGTTTGTACCAGTGCAATTACATCATCCTGGATTTGTTCATTGGTGCAACATATGTTGTTGCCATGCCCACACTGGCACAACACTCAAACACATGATATTATATGCAAACTTTTGCCTGTCAACTACCTTACATACTGAGTCGGATCATTGGCCTGTCTAGCCACACCACATTAACAAGTTATGTGTATCTAGGGCTTGCTAGTTTTGGCACATGTCATGCAGTTAGTTTATTCCCAACCATGTTTTAATAAGACTAGTGAAAATTTTTAGAATTACTTCTGTTTCATATCTGCAGGCAATGAATATGTATACAGGAAACTGTGGCTTTTTAGATTTGCCGCTGGTGTTTTGCTGGATGCCTGAATTTTAAGCATGAATTCCTTTACCACAGAGTCTGATCCAAAATGATCCCACATCTTCTGTTCTGTAATGGCACACTACCTGAACCTAAACCTTTTGAGCTCTATTATCCATGTAGTTTGCAAGTTGTGGCTTTTGGTGGTGTGCTGTTACATTGTAGACAGACACACACATGTGCGAGAAACCCATTGTACTTAATTTTTAAGCCTCATACTGTGTCCTGAAAGATCTGGAAAGGTGGAGCAGGATAACAGTGAAGGAAGATAGTTTTAAGGATTTTGGTTGTAGATGGCTATCTTTTTATAGGGAAAACATCTGTAAGGTAATATTGTTATAGAGTCAAGTTCACTCACTTTGTCTTTTGGGTTAGCACGGATGATTGCAACACCTGCCACATTGCTCATGCTCCCGTGTTCTCTCTGAGCTTTGCTGCTATCCTAAAAGTATCTCTGGGCATGTAAGTGAGTGTGTAGCTTTTTCCCAGGGACACTGTGTTATTGTGGGCTATTCCTTGAGGCAATTTAGAGTCTTTAACTTTACAAAAAAGCTTTTTTCTAACAAAGAAAATGGCTTATTGATTATATGAACCAAAGAAGCTACCTTCATTTTTTTACATTCCTCTTTTATTATGTATTTATATACAACTATTTATGGACTGCCTAGATCCAAAAAAATTAATATACACCATTATGGGACGCCATTAGGGAAGACTGGGAAATGCTAGGCAGAGCTAGGAAAGAATCTGCAACTCTAGAGAATCAGAATTTCTGCCACTCAGAGTTGACAGTGCTGGGCTAGATAGGCCCAGAGATTGGACTCTGTATAAGGCTGAAAAGCACTAAAGCAATAGTGAAATCAATGCATACTCATTAATTCATTCATTGACCCCCTCATTCATGATCCCAGGGTTTCTTAATAGTCAACTTTTATGAGCTTACATGGCACTTTCAAGTGTAAAGACATATGACTGAATACATAATTCAGGATCATCCTGAGTCATGCCATAATATTTCTGATTTCTATTTAATTTCATTTGAAATATGATGCCGCAAGAAAGTTCTACAGATACCATGGACTGTCAAATGAATAGGTCACTGGATTTGAGAGCAAAACAAGCTTGAGGTCTCATGAGAATCCCAAATGTCTAAACTAATACTGTTATCCTTTGGAAATACGACATAACTCATTGTAAAATATGATAATGCTCTGTAAAGTTGAAGGCGAGTAGGAAAAGAGGAAGACTGTGTTACAGATAAACTCAATAAAGGAAGCCACAGCTATGAGTTTGCAAGAGCATGACTGTTAATAACAGGGGCTCTTCGAAGTTACTTCCTTATACTGTGTGTGTATATGTGCCTTCAAATTGCCTGTTGATCTATGACAACTCCATGAATTTCACAGGGTTTTCTTGTGCAAGGAATACTTAGAGATGGTTTTACCAGTTCCTTCGTCAGAAATATAGCCTAAAGCACCTGGTATTCCTTGTTGGCCTCCCATCCAAGAACTATCTGGGACTGACCTTACTTAGCTTCTGTGATCAAATGGGATCTGGTGCCTTCAGGGTACTTAGGCAGCTCATAGTATTTTAGGGGAATCATAATTCAAAGCCAACATGACTACATATAACAACAACAATATGAGACATATGGTCTAATCCAGTGGTTCTCAACCTTTCTAATGTCGTGACCCCACAATACAGTTCCTCATGTTGTGGTGACCCCAAACCAAAAAAAAATTTTGGTGGCTACTTCAAAAACTGTAATTTTGCTACAGTTATGATTCGGAATGTAAATACCTGATATGTATTATGTATTCTCATTGCTACAAATCAAACATAATTTAAACATAGTGATTAATCACAAAAACAATATTTAATTATATGTTGAGAAATATTTATTACTAATTCCAATAAATAACATTTCACGTGTATGTATGTATATGTGTGTGTGTCCCTAAAGTACCACAATACTTTTTGTTACTGTTTTTGGCGGCGAGAGTTTAATAATACACTAATTCTCCCTATCACCACAAACACCGTTGCTCCCTTTGGGAATAACCCGAGAGGGCTGCGGACGAAGGGGGAAAACAAAAAGAAGAAGCCTGGCACGGCTCCTCCTCCTCCCGCCATCGAGAGGCTCTCTCTCTCTCTCTCTCTTTCTCTCAGAGAGGAGAGGAAGCGCCACAGGAGCAGGAGCACCAACCGCCGCCTCTCCTGCCTGAGTAGAATTTTAAACTGTGTGACTAATAAGAGCTCGCGCAAAGCACCGATTGTGACGAAGGCCCTCGCGCGTGCTGGAGGCGG
>CM034706.1:17698210-17718534 GCA_020142125.1 Phrynosoma platyrhinos
ACCTGACATGCAGCTCAAAGTGCCTCGGTCACTCTCAAAGTGCACTGAATTTGGGGGAGGAAGAGAGAAAGAGATTTTCTATATCAATAGTACAGGCTGACTGGAAAGTGCAGGAAAATTCAGCTGAGATGGGGCAAGGGTGTCATTTCTGAAATATTTCAGCAGGGAGGGAGAGAAGGAGTGAGCGAAGTTGTGACAAAGAACTAAGATTGAAATATGATATCAGGTCTTGCCAATAGAATCATGCAGTACATCTGAGTCTGGTGCCAACAGGTATATTTCTTTTCTTCTATTTGACATCTATTTGACTTAAACCTTGCCTGACCTTTTCTGTCTTTCATCTTCACCAGCCCTACTTCTTGGTTATTTTTTGTGCCCCTTGGCTTCTTGCGCCAACTCCAGGAAGCTGAAATTCTGCATACAGCATGAGAAGACCTACCACTAAGTGGTTTTCAAGCTGTTCTCTTTATGGATCTTGCTTCTGAGTAAACATCAGCCGAATTAGACTGTGAAAGTAATAGCAACTGGAAAGAAAACCAGCCATCCTAAATGAAAGAGGGGAGGATAGAGATGTAAAAAAAAAAAAAAAAGTTTCACTGAAAGAGCTTTTGTTCACTCAGATATGCTCGTATTTCAAATTTTTCCTATTTTTTTGGCTCTACATTTGTAACCCTGTTTGATTCTAAGAGTGTATTTACACCAAACAGTTATGACAGTTTAATACCACTTTAATTACCATGACTTCATCTGACAGGGTCCTTGGATGTGTAGTTTGGAGATGTACTTGAAATTTTCTGGGAGAGAGCTGTAATCTAATGCATTCCTCTAAACTGCAGCTCTCTAGCCAAGAATTTTAAGGACTTCACCAAACCTCATATTCTAAATTCCCACAGCATGGAACTATGAAAGATAAGGGGGTCTCAAACTGCTGTAACTGCAATCTAGTGTAGTGTAGTAGAATGTAGGTAATATGTTTAAGTCAATAATCAGGTACCTTTCACTCACTTTTTCAAATGTTTTCATTAGTAACATTCTGTTTCAGCTTCTTGATACAGACTGAGTCTCCCTTATCCAACCTGTTTGGGACTAGAAGTGTTACATATATTGACATATATGTAATATATGGGACCCAAGTCTAAACATGAAATTAATTCATGTTTCTTATAACTTTATACGAAGGTAATTTTATACACAATATTTTTAATAATGCGTACGAAACAAAATTTGTGTACACTGAACCATCAGAAAGCAAAGGTGTCACCATCTCAACAACCCTGGTGGACAATTTTGGACTTTGGAATATTTCGGATTTCAGAATTCCAGATAATGAATATTTAGTCTATATGGTCCAGTCCCCCCGGCTCTCTGGTGATAGTTTTGTTACAAGACCTAATGTGGTATAGTGGTTTGAATGCTGGACAAACTCTGAGAGACTCAGGTTAGAATCCCTACTTGGTCACAGAACCATTCTGGTTGACCTTGAGCAAGTTACACTTTCTCAGACTTAGAGAAATGACAAACCACCTCTGAAAGATCTTGCCAAGAAAATCCAGCAGTTAGGTTGCTATAAGTCAAAATTGATTTGAAATCATGGAAAAGAATAAGTCTGCTAAAAATTATCATGTTCATACCTCTGCTAATGGATTGAAATTTGTGAATGTACATCCATTGCTACTATTTCTCCTTCCTTTGAAATGTGGATGTGTGAAAAAATGGCGGGAGGTTTATGGTATGTTTGTAGCCCATTTTTGCAATATTTGTTTGTAAAACAATATAGGAAATAGTTAACTTTTCTCGATTCCTCTTCTCTTAATAATGGCTATAAAATGTTGATATACTGAGATCACATTTAATCCAACTCCTGTTCACTACAAAAATAGCAATAGCCTTTATTACAGCCAACAGACCATTAGACATACATTAAACACACAGACATAATTTTGGATTACATTTTGTGTCTATGGTCAAGTCTGTTGTAGTCTACAAAGTCTGTTCTCTAATATATCATATAAATAGGTCCTTTTTCTAAAATAAACTTTAATGTTGTAATAATATTCATCTTGATGGCATTAATTCTTTCAAGAAAAGAGAGATTAAAATCAGGACATCTCTCTATATCAGCAAGTACAGTGTTTGAGCACTCACTGTTGGTTTGTATTTATTTTTATTTTTATTTTAAATTGTTAGCGTTTTAATTGTAATTGTTTTAATTGAGTTTGATTTAATAACTTTTTAAGGGGGGGAGGAGGGAATTATATTGTTTTATGTTGTATGTATTTTATTATTGTTCACCGCCCAGATTGGCTCGCCACAGGGCGGTATACAAATAAATTGTTATTATTATTATTATTATTAGAGCTCTATGAAAGGCAGGATGGTAAGTATGGTGAATAAATTTGCTGAGGCTGCGGCAATTGATGGATTGGGCAAGAGCTTTGAACTCGATGAGTCTTAAGTCTGATTAAGCATAAATGGGACTGGGATGCATAGTTTTTCAGGACTAATGCCAAAGACCATCCTTTGAATATAAACAAATTATATGCCCTTGTGCAGAATGGTTCAGCTATATCCTAAAATAGCCCAGGCCACTCTTAATTGCTAAGGTTTTTGTTCTCATTTCGACCCAGAACAGCCTCTGTGAATCTGAATTATCCTTGCTTTTGTTGCTTGGAATATGGAACAATGTGTTATACATAGGCATTATATTACATTGTAGACCAGACTTTGTTTCCTCAAAATGTTTATTTCTCTCCCCCCTCCCTTTTGTAGAGGGAGGGGAGGGAGAACATGAGCCTAAATAGTAAGTGAGTACTTGCTGAACCATTTTTATTTTTGGAGTTTCCTGGGTTATTGGTATGGTTTGTTATGACACATGTCTTTTAAAAAACAAATGTTAAACTTCAGTGCCAAGTTAAGTTGGATTTAGTGGCTGGTTTCAATAACTCAGGACAAGCAAGCTTGCATATATATTCATGTTTGGCATGTTTGACATTTATTCATCTATCTGTGCCACACATTGATGTTCTGGCTCATTGGGTCAAGTTAAACTGGGGACGGACAGCATACGGTCTTGTATTGTGGTTGCTGCAGAATCGGCTGCTTTGACTGAAGTAGTTTTTCCCCTCCCTGTTGCTTCCTATAGTGATAGAAGAAGAGATGATCTCACAGGGGTCTATCGTATGGGAGGATGCTCTGGAATCCTTCTGCATTATAGTGCTGCTGGAATAGATGCTGAATTTCAACAGCTATGGCAATGGGGGAAGTGTGCAACCTCAAAGAGTTGTAGGGGGCAATGTGGTGGTGGCTAGTGTCTTCCATGTCAGTGGGGCTGTGAATCCACCCTGGGTTTAAGTTCAAATTAAAGAATCTGTCCAGGACATCGAAACTGTGTTGGGGATAGTTCAGATTAAAACCTAGAGCAGAATTGGGAAATTGTGTGAGCAACAATTTCCATGTGAAATTGCCAGTAGGTTTAGCTTTTATATGAGATCTGGTATGACCCATTGAACAGAGTGCTGACTTCAATACAGGTAGAACCAGGATTCAGATGCTGCTCATGCACAGTCACAACCCTGCCTTGTTAGCTGAATACAGTTACAGCTAACCATAGTTTGTCTTGATCATCACAGGGAAACTAGTTCTGAGGTGGATTCTCCTTGCATGGGAAGAAACTGAGGGGGTGGTTGGATGCTGAGACTTGTGCTGACCTGTTGATACAATACTAAACCATGATTTGTTTTTGCATCTGAACTGGGGCTAAGAATGGGTGGATCAGTCTATTTCCAATCTGTATCTTAGTTTTACATTTGTTCATTCATATGTCTTGTCCATCTGTTTTTGTTTCACTCTGTGTGTCTCCCCCCCCCCCCACAACAGAAAACATTGGATTTAATTATACATTTGTAGAATATATTATTTTGACAAAATACACTATGGGTTCCAGAGTCATACTCCAACACTTAAGCCACTTTGCCACACTAGCTATTATATTAAAACCACCATTTAAAAAGTATAAGATTGGGTTAAACTGAGAGAAAACTCTCCCTGTGAATCTTAAGATTTGGATTGATTCCGGTATATATTTTTGCATCTTTTATATTTTGTACGCATCTTTTGATCTGAGATCTGAGTTGCAGAATTTCCTTTAGAGTAGTCATTTATTTATTGTACTTTATCCCACTTTCCCCCATGTATTTTACTCCTCCAAAAATGGGGTCACTCAAAGAAGCATCCAAAATGTTTTTTAAAAAAACTGGAGGAAAGCATCAAGTTGGGGTTTATCAGCTACCCTCTCCTGCTTCTTCTGTCCCTGTGGAATTTCTGGAATCCTCCTCCAGTGCCTTAGCTCTTAAGCAGCCTCCTTATCACAAGGGAAGTTGGTGGGAATGAATAAGCATAGTCAGTGGCAATAAAGTGTGGAATGTTTGCATTGTCAGGGCCAAAAGCTGCCTGATATAATGCAGTATTTTCTGGCCAGGACATAGTATTACTCTGTTGGATCTTTAACCCTAAGTGAAGGAAGTGATGGCTTGTCACTGTGGACAGAGGTGATAAAATCCATTTCTGGAAAGCTACTAATCTGTTTGCAGTAACTGGAGTAATCATAATAGTAGGCAAAGCAGGGGAAACACTTATACTAGTCATGCAAATAAATATGTAGAAGTTACAGTCATACATGCCTAGACACACCCAGTGGCAGCTGTTTTTTTCTATGTCAGTGTTGTTGGGAACCTGCTCTGGGTTTTTGTATGAACTTTAAAAGAGCTGTCAAAGGTGAAATCCTATTTTGGGGGTAGGTTTCAGTACTGTGGATAGCTCCTTCAAATCAGAACAGATCAGCAGCTTCCACTGATATGAAAGCCACTTGTTACCTCTGGACCTACCTGAGTATGTAGTATGTAGATCAGAGGTGGACAACCTTGAAGGGTTGTGGGGTGGGGATTTGCCACCTTCCTAATCCCTCCGGATACCATTCTTATGAAACTAGAAGTGATGGAAGGTCACTTCTGATTTGATTATAAAATGGGTTTGAGATTAAAACAAAATGCAGGGCCTCTCTATTACCCCATGAATCAGCTATTCTTTCCTTCCCACATGTGCAAATAGCCTGGAAGTATACGTTGCCTGGGGTGACATGATTCCCACTTTTGATATGGATGGTCTGAAAAAGATGGATAATAAGAAATCTTTGAAATAGTTACCTGAACCAAATCTGTTTGTCAGAGGTAGGAGGGCCAGTGGATATTTATAAAGAAGATTAAGTCCTAATTCTTGTCAACTCTGTGGCTGAAATCTACCCAAACTCAATCCTACGTAGAAATGAGTGAGACTGGTAAATCACAACTAATTTAATTCCAATTGACTGCATTGGGGCTGCTCTAGGTGGTACTAGCATCTGGTTTAGCCTCTTGTCTGTATTATATTGTGCATGTATATGTGCCTTCAGGTCACCTGTTGACATATGGCAACCGCATGAATTTAATAGGGTTTTCTCTTGCAAGGAAGACTCAGACGTGATTTTGCTAGTTCCTTCCTACTTTGGATTATGCATGGGTCTAATGCAACTGTATGTTCCTCTAAATAAATCCCTGCACATAGCGGGATAGCATGTCAAGCCATGTTGTGATTAAACCTGAAGCTACCAAGCACACCTATTATCCCCACCATAGCAGCCACAGATGATGGCTTGTCTGAGAACCTTGCCTTAGATTTGGTGGCCAAAAGTGGTCAAAGGTCTAAAAGGTCTCCAAAAAGAAATATTGCATAGCTGGTAGTCCACTGCTGTTTGTCACTAACAGACTTTTCTCCAGCTTTTAATCTTAATCTTTTCTGCAAATCAGGGATAGGCCAGTTTTCTTCTCCAGGGACCCCACAGAATGCCAATAATGTCAAAAGACTCAAAACCCTAACAAATGTGGCAGTGGCCAGAAGTCTACTTCTGGTTTTTAGAATAAGTAAAAACAATAAAGCAACACCCCTGCATCACCACCAATAGTCAGGGTTTTCTTTTCCTTTATAAAACTGGGTACAGTTTTTGTCTATTTGGCCAGAGCCAGTTACCTGCTGCACCACAGTGCAGGACCTCTGCCCACTGGCCACCATTTTGGATCTGACTCTTTCCAGAGCTTGGAGATATTGCTGCTTTTTACACTAAGCAAAGCAGCTTCATTTAAAGTCCCCAGAATTCAGAATTCAAAAGTAACTTTGAGCTCTAGATCTAGTCCCTGCATGTCAACTGTATTCCACCTGGTTTCAGTTAGTGGATTTCATGTTTTCTATTTTATTTTTTTATTTATTTTTAAAAAAGGAGGTTTCACAGTTTCTGATAATTGCTCATGCTCACCCTAGAACAGGGGTGGGCAAAGTGTGGCTTGTGCGCTGTGTGTGCTTCCAGGGCCATTTTGTGGCCTCCACAGGGCTCTCCAAAATGCACCCAAATGCTCTGTAGGGCATATGGGGGCATCTTTGCTACATTTTAGGAATCCCCTGAGCCATTCTAGACATTGTTGGATTGCAATTCTCAGAGTTCTTCATTATTGACTATTCTGGCTAAGGATGCTAGGAGCTGTAGTCTGGAGGGCAGCATGATTCTCAGCCCTGCTCTAATACAAGTTGAAGAAGACTTTCCCTGGAGGCAGGACTGTTTTGTAAACATTCTGTTCTGAAGAATTCTCAGCCCATTCAATCAAACAGTAACTTTTGCACATAAACTCAGTATCTGAAGCAGATGTACAACTGGATTCCACATAGATGAAACTCTAATCCAGTCTGGAGGGCTTTGTATAAGAAAGGCATTTGTATACATAGCTCAAAAATAGTTATGTGCAATGTACATTAGCTACTGTATATACTCAGCTATAAATTGCTGGATGTATAAGTTGAGGTCAGATTTGGGGAACAAAATTATGGATTTTGTTATGACTCATGGATAAGTTGAGGGTAAAACTTGGAGTCATATAACAAAGGATGTAAAGGATGAAGCAAAGAAAATGGCAACTGTGTTAGTAATGATTATAGCCTTTATTGTGACAACTTTGCCTGATTTTCACCCAGAAGAGCTGACAAACATATCTTTCAAAGCCTCTTGGCACTCCTTTGAGGGGAAGCACCCAAGATCTGCCACCGCCAACCATTTTCCCACCCAGACATTCAAAAATGTCAGAAGCAGCACTGTGGCAGAGAGAATAGAGGGGGTCAATGCTTTTTTAGATGCTCTTGAGATGCTTTCACCTTTTGCCACTTTACTCAGAGAAGAGTAGTGGCTCCTTTTTTGGTAAGAGTTAAAGTACAGTACTTACATTGACCTGTGGATAAGCCAACCAAAGTTTTTTGGGTCAATTTTTGACTAAAATTGTTAGACTTATACAAGTCAATATACAATACCTTCCTTGCTTTCAAAGTTATGTAGTTCTGTGTCATTGCTTTGGTATATTGCTGTGAAAAATGTAACTTTGAATCCAGGCAGTTGACCATTTTACCACACATATTGATTGCCACATGCTGACAGTCAGTGTGGAGCAAAATTGTCCTTATTGCTTGCTATTATCATGTGCCACTTTGAGACCCATTTGGGAGAAAGGCAGGATACAAATCAAATAAATAAATTATGACCCAGCAACCCCCGATTGAAATGAGAGAGATTACTTTAAAGTGGTCTACTGAACTGTACAGACTCATTAGAGTGTCCAAAGTACTTGTGGGAATAATATTTTGACCTGCATTGCTTTCTTCATATGAATGTTATCTATCTGTAGAGTTGACCACAGAGAAAAATAACAACTTCCTCTATAAGAAGCAGAGAAATAATAACTTCCCTTCTCGGCACTAGAGAAGTAATAACTTTCTAAGAGGCAGAAAGGAGGACAACTCTGGGCCATCTTCAAATGTCTTCAGAGAATGCAGTCCTTTTCTTGAATGATCCATAAAATATGCCAGTTTTCTCCTCCAGTTTAACCAATATCCAAACCATCTCTCATGATGGGCTGGAACAGACAGGCAGGAAAAAGCAGCTTGATCCTGGGTTTTCTGAAAGCAAGTTGAAGTCCTGCTGTCTTGCACAGCTCACTCCCAAGGCGGGCTGAACACTCACAGGCTGTCTGCATCACATGGTGTCAAGCCTCACTGCATGGTGTGTGTTTTTTGTGCCTCCCCACCATACATAGTAATAACAACAACAACAACAACAACAACAACAACAACAACAACAACAATAATAATAATAATAGTTTAAATTTGTATTTCCCGCCTCTCCCTGCGGATCGAGGCGGGATTACATCAGTAAAAATATACAACAATATACAAAATACAAACAATAAAATAACAACATTATAAATATACATATGCACTGTCGCACTGCCTGCAACCTCCAATTACCTCCCTCTTCCTGCTCAGTTGCCATTCCATTGAACGCCCATCCCTATGATTGCTCACATAGTCACATGTGCAATGCACCACCTGTATAGTGCGTTGGTGCATCAGTGATACATTGGCAAAGCACAATCATAGAGCCCCCCCCCCATACATGCCCTCTTCACCCCACTTCACTTCATGCCCCCCTGTTGGACTGTGGTTTGTGTATGCTGTAAATACATCCATTGCATTATTGGCGACCTGTCCTGTTTGATGTACTTTTGCGTTTTTACTTTGCCGGAGTCCCACACTGATGATGCACATTTTCTGCCTTGAGTATCCCAGCTTCTTTTTACCCTGGGTTTTAGCCCAGGAGCACAGCTTTATGTTGATTTCCACCTGGTTTCACCTTGTGCGTCATCTAAACAGCTAGGCTTCAGAGTGACATAGTGCTGCTTTATTTGGCCAGTGCAGACAGCTCCAATGAATCTAAATCAGATGTCTCCATCAAAAAGTTTTGCTCACAGTCATGTACAAACTACTTGTACTTTTGTGTGGTGGTATTTCATTTGTTATGCCGATTCTGGAATGCTCCCTTTGCTTACGCTTGCTTTGCTGTCATTGAGCAGGAAGAATAAAGGAAATAACTTATGATAGCAAATGCAAAAAGGGGAACAGGTGAGTGACACAATCTGGGAGCGTTTTTCTTTACCAGCAACTTGGACAGTAGTGTCCTTTCTTGTTTTTTAACTAGACATGTTCTTTTTCTGACATTTTTTTGTTGGTTGCATACAGGCTCTGGAGCCTTTTAAATGTAGCAAACAACTTGATCCAAGTTAAGCTGAAGTACTTAACTAGGCAACAGTGCCAAGAACTCAGTTCAGGTGGGCATTCTGGCTTTCAGTAGTCTGAAAGCCTGTTCATTTGTTCAGATAAAGAATGTGGTAGAGTTTTCCTGAAACTGGTTGACTTGAGAATAAATGTAATGATGGCAGTTTGGTTGCTCCCTCACGTCCTCAGTCCTGCCCAAAGTTTGGGAAGGTTTACAAGCCAAGCTTGCTGGATGATTCTGGGAGCTTTAATCCAAGGGTGCATCTACACTATAGAAGTAATGCAGTTTGACATTTGACACCACTCTAATTGCCATGGCTCCATCTTACAAAATCCTGGGATTTGTAGCTTAGTGAGACACCAGTATTCTTTGGCAGGGAAGGCTAAAGACCTTGTTTTAAACTACAAATCCCAGGATTCTGTAAGATCTTAAAGTGTGCTTAAAGTGGTGTCAAAGTGCATTATTTCTACAGTGTAGGTGCACACCAAGAGAAACTTTTCAAAGTTCTGATCCTGCTCAGCTGACCTCAGTTCTGGTGAGCTGTGCATCATTCTCTCTAAAATATATTTAAACTACCACACACATGCAACCTTGACTCCATGGGAAATTTCTTTTAAAAGCTGAAAAAAATACGTGGGTGATTTCGCAGCACAGGCCACTGTTCAGAGGCCCATTTGTCATTGGAAAAGAGCTTTCTTCTGTCTTTCCTAAATTGTGGAATGCAGTCTCTCCAGAATTATAATTACATCCTCCACACGCTTTCTCATCTTTCAGAAAGGAATTAAGATGCATCTTTTGAACACTGCATTTGATTATTTTTAATGTATTATTACTGCCTTGTTTCATTATTGTGGTTTAAATGGTTCATTAATAGATCTAGTTTTGGACTGTTAAAACAAACAAACAAACAAAAAACTGTGACCAAGATACTGCATAATCAGGCATAGCTATGACAATGGCGCTCTGTCATCATAGCTACTTCTGCCTATGTCACACACACCCATCCTTCCTCTTAAGCCAGGCAGTGCCCCAGTTGAAGGGTTTCTGAGGTACTGAAGATTTGGGGAGCTGATGGCTACAGTGCTCTCCCAGTCATGGGGCACATTGAGGCAGGCATCTGGAGAAACCTTTGTGATCCTGGTGCAACTGCTTCTCTCAGTGTGCTCCATGACTGAGAGATCATTGCAGCTATTATCTCCCAGTCCTTTGATCTGCAGCACCCTACTTTGGTTGGGGAGCTGCCTGGCTTAAGAAGTCAAATTCAGTTAATAACATTTGTACATGTGACTCCTAAAAAAAAATGAGATTGTCAGTCTGTCTTATGATCTCGTACTTATTGAATAGGAGGTCAGCCTAGATCTCTTAATGAGCCATTAGAATGGCAACAGTGAAATGAAACAATTAAACTATTAAAATCACAATTACATCCAGCCGTCATGGGTTTTCAGTAGAAAGGCAATATGGTAAATACATTTTTGTACAAACTTGAAAATATCCTGACCTTAAAGGGGAAGATACTTTTGGATTACAGACAGTGTCCTTGTTCGGATATACACTGAATAATACTTTGGTGTTAAGTGATGAAGCCTCAGTTTCATATGTTTCCCACTTCCCTCACGTCTACCATTGTGGTCATGAGGAAGAGGTCAGCAGCTTTTGTTAGCCACAGTTTAGTGTTGCATCTGAACTCTAAATTGTGGTTAGTGTTTGCTGTTCGTATTGAAACAAGCCTGCTTGATAAATCAATTTCATATTGGCTGGTGTTATCAAACCATAGATAAGATACAAGCCGCAGCTTACTCTACTTTAGATATAATGATAAATTGCATTATTTTAGTTAAAAATGAAAGTGAGAGCTTCTGGTCACTTCCTCGTAGATGCACTGGAAGAGAAGAGAGGTGGAATATTTGAGCCCAACATTCATTCTAAAACATGGTGTTATATTTGAATGTCCACACCTAAATTGTCCCACACTTCCAGATATTGCATCTGTCTTTACTCATAGTGGTCTATGAGTAACATGTATATAATATTTCAGATTTCAGAGAAAACAATAGATTACTTTATACCAATGGTGGCAAACCTATGGCACGCGTGCCACATGTGGCACTCAGAGCCCTCTCTGTGGGCACACACACTATCACCCCAGCACAGAATTCACCAGTGTTCATTACTAGAAAGGCATAGGGACATGGCACTTTGTGACAGATAAGTGGATTTTGGATTGCAGTTTGGGCACTCGATCTCTAAAAGGTTCACCATCACTGCTTTATACTTTGCCAGTGTAGAAATATCAAAGTACTGATTGGAAGCTGGGGATTTTGTAACGTATTCATAGAATTTCTGATTTAATTCTGTATTGTTTTCTGAGTTAAATGTGTGTGTATGAATGAATGAAGGCAGATAAATGGAAACTGCTGCCAACTACAGAGACGTCAAAGGTGGTGACTACATTAAGTTGATTGGCTTCCTGTTTAAATATCTGTCGCTCATCCGGTGCTATCTTATAGTTTTAGTAAATAATCCATTAAGAAACAAAAGAAAGTGGAGTGAGAAGTAATTTAACTTTGCAATCCTTTAAAATGGATTGGAATTACACACACACTGAAAATATCACTCTTGTTCAAATGGGAACCTAAATTGTGCTTTTCATTGTGTTTTCTGTCAATCTAGCAGTCGATCAGGATTAAAACATAATACCACAATGCACTTTAGAAGAGTTTAAACAGGAATGAATATAGAGAAAGCTCAGATTAAATGTATTTGTTTAAATGCATGCAATGGAAAATTAAACCCCAAAGGAACAAAATGTGGATTATAAATTATATTTTCTATTGTTTGATCTGACCTGACTGAGCAGACTTTCATATAAATTGAGATTTCTTGTGGGCTGTTTTGAAGAGAATGGTTCCATTGTTTTAACCATGATTTGGCTCTTAGCTTCCTATTTCTTTTTAACCTCTTATTCCTTTGCTTTTAATCCGCTGGAGAAATATCCTTAAAACTGCCCCCCCCCCATGTTGATCATTATATTTAAGTTCTTGCATTTCAGACTGTTTCAGCTGTATTGTTTTAATATGTGAGCTGCTTTGAGTCCCTTATAGGAGAAAAATGGGATACAAATTAAATAAATAATAAAATAAAATAAATAAAAATCTGTATTGAGAATCAGTGTGGTGTAGTGCTTTGAGCATTGGACTTGCACTCTGGAGACCAGGGGTCAAATCGCTACTCAGCCATGGAAACTCACTGGGTGACTTGGGCAAGTCACATTCTCTCGGCCTCAGAACAAGGCCAAGGCAAACCTCCTCTGACAACTGAGTTATACTTGAGTAGCTCATTATAATGTTTAATATTGTTGAGATATTTGGGGCTAAATTAGTCCCATGGTAGTCCTGCCTAGAGTATTAAAATCAGTTAGTATTGATTAACAAGAACCATTCATTTCAGAGCATAGCATGGACTAAAATTAAGTTTGGCTCTTAGTGCTTCAGGTGTATTGCAGAGCTTCTGGCCCACAGTGTTGTTTTTAGCATCTTTTTTGTCTTTCTTATGAGTCTTTCCCCCCTGCCTTCTTCAAATGTGTCATATTATACAGTGGGTAGCTTTTCAAGATAAAACAACACAGAAGAAGCATCGTAGCAGATCTGATTTTGTGCTTGTGTCTGATCTTCCTCCACATCATCTCTGTGACTCATTAGGTTCAAGTGATATTGTATCCAATTTAGCCTTTTTATCCTTATAAAAAAAAGATGCCAGGCAGAAAGCAGTAGCAGTCCTGAAATAATTATAGATAAACTAGAGTTATTAACTTGACAAACCCCCTTTTGAATGCTTTTCTGACTTTTGAGCCTTTTGTGGATTCAGTTAATTTGCAAATTGCATATAAGGCTTGTTAGCAACTGGTGTTCTCTTCTTCGGTTTTGCTGTTGGCCTTTGCTCCTGTCATCCCAAAATGCAATTGATCTGGAGCCCTTTCACACTTTAATTGCCATGATGATATCCCACGGAATCATGGGATTAGTAGTTTAGGGAAGGGCATTTAGAATTCCCAGCAAGAGAGCTCTAGCACCTCACCAAACTGCACATCTCAAGATTCCATGGGATGCAATGACCATTAAAATGGCATCATAGTGCCATAACTATATAGTGTGAAAGTGCATATGTTATCTTAAGCTGTTTCTAGTTTAAATTCATTGTGTTCTATATCCAGTTGTAAAGTCCAGATAAAGTAGACCTATTGGGTGCATCTACACTGTAGAAATATTGCAGTTTGACACCAGTTTAACTGCCATGTCTCCATTCTACAGAATCCTGGGAACTGTAATTTTGTGAGACATCGGCAGTCTTTGGCAGGGAAGGCTAAAGATCTTGTAAAACTGCGAATCTCAGGATTCTGTAGGAAGGAACTACAGCACTTAAAGTGGCATCAATCGGTATTATTTCTATGGTGTAAATGTTGTTGTAGTGCCTTCAGGACATTTCCAATTTATGGGGACCCTAAGGCAAATCTTGGGGGTTTCATGACAAGTTTCTTCAGAGGGGGGTTGTCATTGCCATCCTTTGAGGCTGAGAGTGTGTGACTTGCCCAAGGTCATCCAGTGTAGATATACCCATTGGTAACAAGATGTAAATACTAACTTAGTATGTCAATGTTTATGTAAATTCCATTGATTTTATGGGTCTACTCTAGTTTGGGCAAGGAGCTGGACCAAGGCCACAGTTTTGAATCAGTTTTTAGGAATGACATTTTCTTTTCGTCTCTATTTTAAATATATCTAGGAAGATTGCCTCTTTCAGGAAGCAAGAACTGACTTGGGTGCATATTAAAAACAAATAAATAAAGCTGCTGCTGCTGCTGTTGCTGCTGAACTAAGAGAAGCCACCATTAATGACAAAAACATAAACATTCTCAAGATGTTTATGAGCAACTGGAAGTTTTCTAACTGAAGCCTTCAGAGGAAATCCACTCTCTAGCATTTCACAGTGGCTATGGAAATGGACTATCTATCCTTTGGAGCAAGTGTGAAAAGCGAGGGACCAAAGACCCATTGGTAGGGGTAGTTTCCATGTTACTTGGGTGCTGGATCCACTCTGGATTCGGAACTTTAAAGGAGCTATCCAAGGTACTAAACTCCGTCCTTCAAATAAGCTAGGAGTTTGGACAGCTCCTTTAAAAAGTTCAGTCTAGAACCCAGAGCAGACTTGTCACTTCATAAACACTGGACCAGCACCCCTGATCCCATTTTTATAGACTCCCAAGTGCAAAATTAGTGGCTTACTGGGACTGTGTGCATCTACACTGTAGAAAGTCTTGAAATCAGTTTTCTTTTTCTTTGCAAGTTTGGTGCTCTTTGAAGTTCATTTCTTAAAAAACAAAAAAAAGGTTTTATGTGGATTTAGGTACAAACTAAAAATGAGACAATTAAAGAACAGCAAAGTTTCCATTTCATGAGCAACGTTTGTGGTGCAGTGCTAGCACTAAATGATCCAGTGGGAATAAAGAGCATCATAATCTTGTTGATGGTGCTCTTTGTTGAGGGCTATATAATAAAACTACCTGGGTTGCCCTTTCTTTCCCCTCATTAAAAAGTAGAGGAAAAAAGAGTTCATTCTATAAACAACAAGCTGAAGCATCAGCAGTTATCAAAACAAAGGTAGCTGAGTTAGTTCCATAATGGGAGAGATTGCAAAAACCACTTTGTAGATCTTTATTAAGACTCACCAAAACGTAATAGTCATAAGATAGCTTTCAAGTATTCCAAGACTCAACATATCAGGTTCAGTGAAGTGCTAGTTCTTATCCAGGCCTGGAACATAAACGCATCCTGTCCATTAGATTTCTCAAAAGAATTGGATTGGGGCTGCAAATTAACATCACTCAATATTGTGCCCATAGTTGTGGCAATGTGGACATACATCAGTGGACATGGCAGAGGAGACGCCATGAAAGAATTCGGTGGTGGGTGGTCTCTTCCATGTTAGTAAACCAGTGACTCCATTCTAGGTTTTAATATGAATTTAAAGGATTTCTCCAAGGTGCTAGACTTTATCTCCTGAATAAGGGCCTCTGCAGATGGCGCTTTGCACCATCTTGGAGGCAATGGAGGGGAGGGGCAACCACACGCTGGGCATCCCAACCCCTTCCCAAGAACATCATCACGGCGCGCGTCATCAAGACGTCATCCCGGCACAGCGTCTTAACGCGCTGCACCGGAAGGGATGCAGAAGAGCCACACGGCAGCTCTTTGGGTGGTCTATTTGCCGGCTCTGGAAGGACCGGCATTTTAGCACTCCTTTCAGGGCTGGCAAAAGGGTGGATTGGGGCCAAGGTGTGGGGCAGCCTCATCCCCAATCCTCTGCTTCCCAGGGCAGCCCAAGGCCACCCATCTGCATTCCCCCTAAGTTAAGTACATGGATCCATCCCTCTTGGAGTATCTACCCCTAAAATAGGTCGAGCATCATGGGCAGCTTCTGTTCAACTCCAGATTAAAACATGAAATGGATCCACCATCCTAATGATATGGGAGGTACTAGGTGCTATGGTCACAATTAGAGCTATGATAGGCATGGGGAGTTCATGCAACTTCTGGGGCATGTCTAATGCATCAAAGAAATTGATATGTGACTAGGAAGTCACCTAAGGATAACTGTTATGATCTTGGTATAGGAAGGTTATCACTGGTGCAGTTGGAACAAATGATTTTGGATTCTTTGTGGCCCCATGACACCATATGTCAGGGGTAGGCAACCTTTCCCCTTTAAGGACCGAGGGACTTCAGCTCCCAGAAACCTCAGCCATGTTGGCCAATAGTCCCATGTTGGCCAATAGCTCCTGGGATTCTGGGAGCTGAAGTCCCTCGGCCCTTAAAGGAGAAAGGTTGCCTACCCCGCCATATGTACACCTACACATGCATAATCACTTCTTGTACTGTGATATTATTAAGAGATGAATGCTTCTGGGGAAAGGAAGATTAAGGGCCGAAACAGACTGCAGAAATAATCCAGATTGAAAGTGCTTTAACTGCCCTGGCTCAACACTAGGAAATTGTGGGAACTGTAGTTTCATAAGATATTTAGCCTTCTGTGTTAGAGAGCTCTGGTGCCACAACAAACTACAGTTCCCAAAATTCCCTAGCACTGACCCATGACAGTTAAAGCAGCTTCAAGCTGGATTATTTCTGCAGTCTGTTTCAGCCCTAAAATCTCTCCCCCTGTATCTCCTCCAAGGGTTGGTTGTAGGTGTCGTGCTCCTGCTCTAAATGTTGGTAATATTTATCATCTGCTCCTACACTACTTCCCAAATGAAGAGTAAATGAAGAGGCAGGGTTGTATGTTAGTGGCTTTGAAACTCTAGCCTGGGTCATACCAGCTGGGATTTTGGGAGAGGGATTCTCAGTGCTGTCCCCTCTCTTGACTGAGAAAGGAGAACTGTTATATGTACACAAAGTAGACTCTGCTTTTGGAGCTACTTCAGGGCTTCAGCCTTTTTAATCCAGACTTGTTTGTAGCCATTGAGGGGCCCACACTCTATGAATTTTTCCAGACTTGTTTTGAAGTCAATCAGACTGGTATCGATCAATACATCTTACGGCAATGAATTCCACCATTCAACTGTGTGCTGTGTGAAGTTTGAATCTGTCACCATTTGGGTTCTTTGGATGGCCCTGCATTCTAGGGGGGCATTCACACTACAAAAATAACTCAGTGTGAAGCTGGGTTATTTCTTTGCCATTCACACTTGCCCTGAATGCACTTGGTGCACTTTGCAGGAGGACTAACCCCAAATCCACTTAACCCGGCATATTCGATACTGTTTTTTCCTCCATGTCTTTTTGAAAGAACTGCATTGATCTGCAACTTCGGCAGTGTGAATATGCTAGCAAATTGGTTTGGATCGCTCTGTATCGTTCAAGGGAATGAAGGTGGCTCCATTTTATCCCAAAATGATTGCATGTGTGAATAACCACAGAGGTAAAATGACTTGGAGAGATTCGGGAACACAAAACGTGATGGGAACAACGATCCCAATATGCATCAGTGTGGTGATCCACATCTCCTCAGGACAAAAAAACTGAGTGTGAATGCCCCCCTTGTACTAACAAGAGAGAGAGAACAGTGTGCCAGAATTGGTCTGGTGATGTTTGCCCCGTTATGAACCATTGAAACTATCGGTACAAAAACTGGGTCTTTCCGAGTTTGCCACTGAGAACTGCAGTGCCACAGACTGGAAAGCTGTACTGAGAGTTTCTATATGCAAGGAAAAACATTTATCTATTTTTGTGTTTGTTTCTTTGATGCCTTAATTAATCAATGTAAATTTTAATAAGCAATCAAAGGTCTAAATATCCTAAAACCCCCAGGTCCCGTCTGACCTTGGAAGCTAAGCAGGTTCAGCTGTGGCTAGTACTTGCATGGAAGACGACAAATGAATGTCAGGTGATGTAGGCTATACAGTCGCCCCTCCGTTTTTGCGGACTTCAAGTCCACGGTTTTACATATTCACAGAGGGGCAGCTTCCATTTAAATCAATGGGGTATGTCCCCATGGGTGCGCCCCATTCAAGCCTATGGGGCTTGAATATTCACTAATCTCATTTTCGCGGGGGAGGGGGGTCTGGAATGGATCCCCTGCGAAAACGGAGGGCCAGTTATGTTTCAGAAGAAGTAACTGGCAAAATCACCTCTGGGTATTCCTTGCCTAAAACCTGATGAAATTATAGGATCACCATAGGTTGACAGGCAACTTGAAGGCACATATTTTGTTATATACACAGATTTAAATGAGAGCACTCCCAAGAGGCCCTGTTATTAAGGCTCCTTTTCACATCTTGCAAACTTAGGGCCATGGTTTCCTTGACTGAATCAATGCACTTGTACTGAGGTCTTCCTGTTTTCCTCCTGCCTTCAACTTTACTGAGCATTATAGCAGTTTTCAATGAGTCATGTCATACATAAAACCCTATGAAACCCTATAAATAAATGGGATTGCCATGATGTTAAAGCACAGACATACACAATGCAAGCAAAACCCTTGTCAGGATAACTGTTGAAAAAGCAATTTTCTGTAAATGCTCAACAAGCCTCAAATGTATGCTGCAAACTACACAATAACCTTGTAGGGGTGGTTAGTATTATTCCTTTTATATTACACTTGTAGGATGCGCCGAACCCAAGAAATGGTTTTTAAGCGATTCAGTTCCTAATCTGTTCTGGAAACTTCAGAGCAGAGTTTGGAAAAATTACTGGCAATGCGTGCCAAGAGATTTTGGGAGCTGCAGCCCCCCCCCTAATTTTTTCAAGTTCTGCTTCAATATTTATAATTATTCCTTTCTTTTTACTCTTCCTTAAACCCTCAAAGTGCTGCATCAGCTTTAAAAATGTGTAATTGGCATTTCCATAGTTTTATTTTTTATTTTATTTTTTAAAAAAATGTCTTTCAAGTTCAAATCAAACACATTCTGGTCCAGTGGAATCTGCTGAGCCTTTCATGTCTGCTTTGTCCACTGTTCCTCACCATGTATAGCACAGCAGTTGCTTCATTTTATGTTAGCAGATATTTTCCATGAGTCATCACTTCAACTGAAAATTGATTATGCCAGGCCTGGTCTTAAAGAGCAACATTAATATGTCAACAAAATTCCTAAGAGTGAACTGTGCCAAAGCTCTGAATCCCTATCACACTGGAGGAAGAAAGATAGAGGTAATTTGTGTTTTGCCAGAATGTACATTGTATTGTTCTAAAATTATTTAGCTCTCACATAATAGACATAATCCTGAATCATGGCATATTTCTTTAATTATGATTCAGTAGTACACCTATATTAAGGAAAGGGTGCAACTTGGCATGCTAAACCATTTTCTAGTTACAGGCATAACTCAGTTAAAGCCTCTGACAGTGAAATTCCTTATTACAAGGCTTTTTTAAAATGCTTGCACAGCCACCCTTTCTCCACTTTGTCTTCTGCCTCGTTGAATGTCTTTTAGCAACATTAGCATAGGGAGGGTAGCAAAGGAATAGTCAAGAAACAAGGCATTCAGTGTCATATTGGCTGCTATAAAAGAGCAAGTGTGGTGTAATAGTTTGAGTATTGGACTATGAGTCTGGAGAGTAAGATCTGAATCCCCAATCAGCCATGAAATCCACTGGATGATCTTGGGCGGATCACAGTTTCTCAGCCTCCAAGGGTGACAATAGAAAACCCACTCTGAAGAAACTTGCCAAGGAAACCCTGTGATAGGTTCTCCTTAGAGACATTATAAGTCAGAAATGACTTGAAGACAAAATAACACAACACAGCTACTATAAATAATGCAATAAAAACCACTTGTCCTGGGAGAGAGTGAGATTCTACTCTTGCTGGTCCTATTGTAGCCATGTGTGCCTCCCTACAATAGGCAAGGCAAGCAGCAGCTGCTTACAAAATCATTTACTGAGCATGAATGAACAGCAAAACAGGGAAAGGGGGAAGGAGTGAAATAGGTATGGTTCCCAATGCCTTGTCTCTTTAGACTGAAGGATCTTTTGCCATTTGACATATAATCAGAATTCTGTCTGAGGCCAGCCACCTGGACATCCAACTTGTGATGGTGTTGAAATTTAAACAGGCAGAGTTAACACCAACACTTCCCTTAAGCATTCTTAAGTATTGGAATCTCACGACATTTTCATGGGGGAATGTGTCCGCTCTCTGGTAATCTTTTAGGTTATAATTTTACACGCAGGCATAGATATACAAACATATACTCCCCTTAGGGAGAAACACAGACAAGTTAGCATCTGAGCATATTGCTGTTATCACATTGCATTACACGTAAGGCATAATACATTCATTGCATCCCAGTGTGTGGCAGTTCAGATGTTACACATTCATAAAAATCTTTCTCTGTACTTATTAGCAGGCTTCTCTATCTTCTCTGGGAGATAGTTATCACATAGATGAACATTACTATCTTAAATCATGTAATTCAGGCATTTATCCATTATGAAATACCATCTCATCTATTGAGGAACTATATATCTATATAGAGCTAACTGCCTTTCCCTGTTTTGCTGTTCATTCATGCTCAGTTATAGCAGCCAATATGACACTATATAGTTTTTGGCCAGGACAGGGGAAGGAGGAGGAGAAGGCTCTCCAGGC
>CM034706.1:17735497-17752342 GCA_020142125.1 Phrynosoma platyrhinos
TAGAAACAGGAAAAAAATACTCAAGATCTTCTTGTAAGATAAAAAAAGGAAAATTTGCATTTATGGTTTCAGGAAATCCATCTTGGGATAAGAAAGGAGATAGGCAAAAGTCAGTAGAAGAGCCCCTAAGGCTAGCTATCATGTGTAGATGTTGGCTAGCATCCATTCTGAAGGGGGAGCTTCGTGGACACTCCTTGTCCAGGCAAAGGGAGACAAAGGAATAATTAACTTTTGGGAAAAGAGGGAGGTTACCTCTGACAGGAGGGAGGAAGCAAAAAGCCTTGAGACATAGACCAAAGAAAGAATCAGAAAGGTGAAGCAAAAGAGCAGGTATGTTCTCTAGAGTTCCTTCTCTCACTAACCACTTTACAAGTGTTGATGCCTCTTTGCTTCCAGCATGTACAACTTCTAGAGTTATGAAATAAATAATTCTATTTATTTTTATATTTTCTAAGTTTCTCAAACCATCCCAGGAATCACACTGGGCTTTTCTATAGTGCTCATACTCTCCCCTCCCTGCTGCTGGTTTTGTTTAATGCAGTATCCAGCCTGGGTAAGAGTCCAACCCAGTTTATTATTTTATAGCTTTTTAGTTTAGCCTACTAAAAATAATTATTCCATTGATATTTTCAATTAAACGGTAATAGAACATGGCTTCAGACATTTTTAAAGAAGTGATTTATTTTGTACCTTTATTTTCCTGGTCTCTTTCATAGCAAAATAATTTCCTCAGATCATTTTTCTTTCAAATTAAGGCAAAACACATAGGTGGCATGTCTACCCTCTAGTTATATGCTATATTTATAACCGGGCAATACAATTCTATCACCCTGTTTATCCAGCTTGTATGTGGAAAATAATGTACACAGAGCAGGCTTAGACTCAGAGGCAGGAGGAGCGAAGATGGGAGGAACAAACATTAACAATCTTAGATATGTGGATGACACAATACTACTAGCAGAAACCAATAAAGACCTGGAGCAATTCCTGAAGAAGGTCAAGGAGGAAAGCACCAAGTAGGCTTACTGCTGAACATTAAGAAAACAAAAATGATGACCACTGAAAATCTACAAGAATTCATCCTAGATAACAAGAAAATTGAAATAGTCAAAGAGTTCTCATACCTTGGATCAAACATTGATCAGAACTGAGACTGCAGTCAAGCAATTAGAAGAAGACTAGGATTGGAAAGGGCAGCTGTGAAAGAACTGGACAAGATCCTAAAAGTGTAACGATATAACTCAGAATGCTAAAGTTAGGATCATCCAAGCCATCGTATTCCCTATCACCATGTATGGGATAGGAGGGCTGGACCGTGAAGAAAGCCAATGGAAAGGAAATAAATTCATTTGAGATGCAGTGCTGAAGAAGAGTGCTGAAGCTACTGCAGACAGCCAAGAAGACAAACAAATAGGTTCTAGAACAGATCAAGCCTGAGCTGTCCCTGGAAGCCAAGATGACAAAGGGCTGATGCAGATGGGGCAGAGTCGGGGCAGCTAGTGTGCCCCACCCCAACTCCACCCCCAGACCAGCCCTTTGGCCGGTCTGCATTGACCCAAAATTGAGCTGAATTCAAAAATATAGCCATGTTAGTCTGTAAAATCAGTATGTAGCACCCTTGAGACTAAGTGAAATAAAGATATTGGCAACATGAGCTTTCGTAGACTTCAGTCTACTTCCTCAGATGCATTTAGTGGAGTGGAAACCAAGGGTCCACTCCACTAAATGCATCTCAGGAAGTAGACTGAAGTCTATGAAAACTTAAATTGAGGCTGTCATACTTTGGCCACATCATGACAAGGCATGAATCACTAGAAAAGACAACGATGCTAGGAAAAGTGGAGGGCAGCAGAAAGAGAGGAAGGCCACATACCAGATGGGAAGACTCAATCAGAGAAGATTCAATCATGGGCCTGAGCCTGCAGGACCTGAGCAGGGAAGTTGAGGACAAGGGGTTTTAGAGTTGTCTTATTCATAGCATCGCCATGTGTCACATTTGACTCAAGGGCAGTTAACAACAAAATGCAGTAGGGTGTTAGTATATTGAATCTTACCTGTAGCACAGATTTCCAATGTCCAATCACTATCCCTGATTATGGTATTTGTCTCTCTTGCCATTTGTTTCTCCTTCCTCCCTTTGTGCAAAGTACTGAAGGACTGATAGTAATTGAAAGGGCATATGTTATAGGGAAGCACAGAACAATCTGTCTCTCGAAGTAAGATTTGAAGTTTAGCTGGACAAATGTGACTCTCTGTTTTACAAAGAGGCTGGGGCCAGCATCATACTGTTCATAGAGCTGCCTGCTATGCTCTGATACTACTTTTTGATTGACTCCAACACATCTCACAAGATCTGGATAAAAGAAATGTAGATTCACATGGAGATATATTTCCATAAATAACCCAAAGTATGAGGTACCCTTAGATGCATTTCACCTTTTCCTAGACATCAGGTTACAACATAGGCTTTGAATCTCCATGATCCAGGTGACTGTACTCTTTTTTTCCTCACCATGGCAATCCTCTGGCTTTGATTGTGTCTTTTTATTCCAGATGGACTTCCAAACTTTTAACACTTTTAGCATTCTGATCTGCTGCCATCACTCTAAGTAGATACTTCAACATTTTCGGTATTCTCTAGTGAAGCCAAAAATAACCCTTTGCCAAGAACATAGCATTAAAGCTATAGGTGAATAAAGAAAGTTCATAATCAGAAACAGTTGGAGTACAATGGATAAAAATAGGTTTATAGGAAGGCAGGTCACTTGGACCTCAAAACAGAGTAGAAAAAGAATGGGGGGGGGAATTCATTAAATGCCACTTGAAGTTTTAAAATCTGTCGCAAAAGCCAGATCAAGAACTGAAGGAGCTAAGAGGGAAAAGCCAACTTTAGCTGTTGTTGGGCATTGTAACTGCAATTTATGCGTTCCAAAAGAAAATCACTGGAACTCAGGAGCCAACACAAGTAAAAGCTTTTCTTTTCCAAAAATAATATATTGGAAAATAAGGATCCAGTGCTTTAACCATTAAAGTTTAATGTCTTCACCATTTGAGAAAAGAGTAATGATCCATCTGTTGAAATGGTTTAACCACCTCCAAGGTCATAGGGATTGCAAGAGACTAGTAGTCAAACTTATTGTGAGATGTCTGCCATATTCTTTGTAGTACTGAAGAATGGTTCAGTGTTTCAAATGTTTAAACATTTAGTTGATCTGCAGTGCATTAAATACACTGTACACGACTATAAGTCGATCTCATGTATAAGTTGAGGGCAGTTTTTGAGGCCAAAATTATGGATTTTGCCATGAGCCGTGGATAAGTTGAGGGTAAAACTTGGTGGCTCCTTCAGCGTGTGTATGTGTGTGTACAGCAAGAGAGACTCTAATTGAAGCTTTTTATTTCAATTTTGGTTTCAGCCTTCACCCAGACAGCAACGGCCAGTGCAGGCAGGAGAGGGTCTCTGTTTGTTTAAAAGCAATTAATCATTCAAGACTTTCTGCTTGGCTCAAAAGAATAAGAAACTATGTTCATAGGGCATGGGGAAATCTGAAAGAGTTGCTATCACATTACCATAGTGACCTGTAAATGAGTCGACCTGGGATTTGGGGATCAATTTCTGGGCATAAATTTTTAGACTTATAGATGAGTTTATAGGGTACCTGATCCCTTGCTGAGGTATACTGGTAAATAAACTAGAGAAATTTATCTGGAACATTTAAGAGATGCTTAAAGGTGTTTTAAGGGTGTTGGGTTAATAATTTGCCATGCTAAGATGCAAGGGAGAGTGAACCCGATATTGTTTCCTAAATTAAGTATCAGTTTCAGTTTGGCAGGCTTTTCAAAGTGAAGTTTGGGCTCTTCTACAATCAGGATCATCACAATGTTATTTGTGCCACCAAGGCTTTGCATGTGCCACCATTATTCAATTGCCAGACTAGATATTCATTAAATCTTACATATGTGCCCTGTTGTTAGCTGTCTTGTTCTTATCCACTCAGTTAAGTATGTGCATAAGGGAGCAAACATGATTAGGAATGTAACATTCAGGGAGGGGAGTTTTATTTCATCTCATTTCAGTATGATTAGAAACAAAATTTCCCTCATGGCCATAGCTAAAATATGTAATAAAAAGGTTTCCACTGATACTTGTAATTTAGTAAATAAAAATACATATTGGTATATGCCTTGTATCTAACAAATGTCTAGTTTGGCCTCAAGATTCATTTGGCACAGGAGGGTCTCTTCCTTGTCATGATACAAGTTATGTGGAACTCCCAGACCCATATTTCTTAGTACCGTAATCATCTTTCTGTGATCTCATCAAATTTTGGGGGGTGGGGGATTGGGCAGATACAGTATATGAATTGTTCTTAGTATTTTGCTGTTCTTGGGACTGTTATAATCTATTGTCCTTCTGTTTTGATTGTACAGTTTGTGTGGGTGTTTTAAAGAAATGTTGTATGATGGCTTTACGTCTGTCTTCAAATCTATTACTTACTGCCTCTGATGCTTTTACCCTAGGGAAGATAGGATGGATGGATAAGTAAATGTCTGAAGCTCTGGAAGATAAACTTATTGACTAGCTACCAGCCATTTATTTCTTCCAAGATCAACCGTGAATTTCTGTGGACTTTCTGAGCTTTCTTTTATTAATCCTTGCTTATGGTAATTTTATTGGCAGCATTTTTGTATCCTAAATCTCTTGTGTTTTCTGGGTGATTTGTGTACAATTTTTTTCCCTTGCTAATGTTCCTTTGGTATCTCACTTTAGCAAAAAACAAAAACAAAAAACTGATAGAACCATGGTTCTGGCATGCATGTATTAGCTTTTATTGAGGAAAACTTCTACACCTCTTGGATTACATTGGTGCTCTGGTTCTTGATGTGTGAGGGCTACAGGTACAGGATTTGGGGATGCTAAAAGTAGAAAAAAATCAGTAGGAAATCCACACTGGCACTTGTGAGGTTCAGGTTGTAGATTAGAGGAGGAAATCTTTCCACTATGTTTTCTTTGTGCCAGGCCAACTTCTTTCCCCATTATTTCCAAAGCTTTCAGATAAGAGGCTATTTAAAGTCTGGGATATTATTACTTGGACATTCATTCTTGTTTGGAGGCTGTGCAAGTTTTGCATGGAGCATGAGCTCTGGTTTGCAAACTAGAATGATTTCCCATGGAATATAATCTCTGCTTTGCAAAAAACCAGGGGCCCATTCACACTGTAGAATTATAGCACTGTTATTCCACTTGAACTGTCATGATTCCATCGTATGGAATCCTGGGACTGGCAGTTTACAGAAAGGTATTAGAATTAGAAGAGGAAGCTTTACTCTGGGGCTTACTCTTGAGGAGACATACATAGAATTGAGATGTGGGTTGTATACTTCATAAGAAAATGGCCACTTTGGTAACAACTATACCTGTGTCCACCTATGTTAACTTGGCTTCACCCCTCAGCTGTAGCCCTGTCCTCTGCTGGAATGGAACTTTCATGACTTTTCCCAGAGTTGAATCAGACTCTCGGATCAAGCACAAAAATCTATATGAAAGGTTCTACATGGAATATGAGTCATCTGTATGTTTTCTAAAGTCTACAGCTGCTTGTTAGGATGCCATTCCTGATTTATAGAGAAATAATAATAATAATAATAATAATAATAATAATAATAATAATAAATTTTATTTTTATCCCGCCCCTCTGCATAGCAATCGGGGCGGCTCACAACAATTAAAATACAATAATTAAAATACATTTATTAAAATACATTTAAGTATCCCGATCCCTCCATGAGACATCTTGGCAATGCAAAATGAGACATCTTGGCAATGCAAAATTCAACAAGCCTTACTGCTGTTCACAATATATTGGTATTGTGTTCACATCTGAAATGTCCTAGCTTTGTTGTTTAGATTTTGACAAAAATCAGTCAGTCTAGCTTTGGTCCCTCTGCACCATTATTTTTCTCTGCCTCTCTCACCTTTTGCATTTTGAAGATCATACTCCAAGTCATTTCATCTATGAGGCCCAAAGCTTGTCTCACTTGTGTTTGTATATTTGTCACTGTTAAAATAGAGAAGTACTATGCTGACTACCTGTTTAATTGGCTTGTAGAAAGATGAAGGGCTTTCCTATTAAAACTACTGCTCCATATTTGTGGCTTTGACTTTTGCAGATTTGATTATTCACTGATTTGATTACTATGTTCTCTCTAGGAATCTCTATGTCCTCCAAGGTGGCTCTGTCATCAACGTTGCCAGATGTCTGACAGGAGGACCTAGAGATTCCTAAGAGAACACCTTAGGAATTTGCAAGTCCTTCATTGCAATTCTGTGGTCAACCTCTGCCAGAGGTTGACCGCAGACTTGTATTGGAGGACCTAGAGATTCCTAGAAAGGTGTTTTCTTGGGCAAAAAAACCCCAGTGGGTTTTTATTTATGGTTTTTCCACTTACACAAGGATCCTATGCCCCTAATTCCAATGAATGGGGAGGTCCCACTGTAATGATTGATCAGTCATCTAAAAGTATGGTTGTAGAACATTGTTGTCCTTTTTGTTTAGCTTTCGTATTCATTATTCTTCCTTGTCTTTTCTCCCCCCTTCTCACAGTGAAGTACATGAGAGAAGCAACCCCCTACGTGAAGAAAGGTTCTCCTGTTTCTGAAATTGGGTGGGAAACACCGCCACCAGAGTCACCACGATTGGGAAATGCATCCGTTGATCCTTTGTCCCAGCTCTCTCTTTCTGTAAACCGAGACAAGAAGACAATTCCACTCAAAATGTGCTATGTTACGCGAAACATGGCTGTGTCAGATCCTGAAAACCGGTAAGGGGTGGTGCAGGAATGGGAATCAGGAGGCATTTGTTCACTTTTAAACATTTTTTTATGCATAAGTTTTATTAAACAGTGCAAATGTACCCACTGTGCAACAGAAGTGGAGAAACAGGCAACAAAATGATGAAGTAAGAGGAACAATGATAGAGCAACTCCTGTGTGCCGAAAGATTGCAGTCTTTGAGTCTGTCACTGATGCACCTGCCACAACTGGAAGCAGTCTTGAGTCAATTCCAATTTCATGTTTTGTTTTGTTTTGTTTTTTGTTTTCCATGGGGGCACTTTTTGGTATATGTGGAGGCTGTGAGAAACCGTTTTGTTTTGTTGCAGCTTTGAGTGTTTAGGAGAGGTGCAGTGAAAAATCACCTGACTTTAAAAAACAACAACAGGGTTTGAGTCTTTGGGGGACTACAGGGGGGGAGTTAAGGGCCACCCTTTGAGGCTACAAGAGTTGTATGTGACCTGCAGGCCATACTTCATCCATCTTTGCCTTAGAGGAAGTAGATGGGAAGAAAAACTTCATTTCTTGTGACAGAAGAACCCACAGATATTCAAAACAGATGAAAAGTACTTCTTCATACAGAACAAATGGGAACAGTGGAAGATCTAATGATTTATTTGTGTGCATATGTATTTGTAGGTCACCTGCTGTCTTATGGCAACTCCATGAATTTCATAGGGTTTTCTTAGGTTTCTTAGCTTTTGCTTTTGAACCGGTCCCATTAGAATTCTCAAGTTCTGAGGTGACAGACTTTCTCCAGCCAGACAGTTTTGAGGGTAAGGCAGTGAGGAAAAAGTTGTTGAATAACCCTTTCCATAAGGTGCAGAGTTGGAGCTCTTGGATGCTTTTTAGAAGGGCCACAAAACATTTCTGTATCACTGACCTTGGGGTTCAACCTCACTGTTTTAAAAAAGATCTTTTTTTTTATGTTAGTAGAAGAATTTACTGTTCACCCTTGCATTACAACTGGTTTAGTTCAAACATGTGTGGTTACTATCAACAAGATATTTCCCCCCCATCGCATCAATCATCCAATACAGTCCAGCCTAAAGGGCTTGCTTGGGGGTAAAGTTGGGGCGACGTGACCGCATGCTGCCTACGCTGCACGAAAGGGGAGCAAAAGAGCTGCTGCCGCGGCTCTAAGAACGGCTTTTTGTCGCCCCAGAAAGGAGCGGAATTTGCCAGCTCTTTTTGCAGCGGCAAAAAGGAGGACTGGGGCCACAGTGTGTGGTTGCTGCGGCCCTGATCTGGTGCTCCCAGGGGCAGCACAGAGCTGCCCCTTAGGGGCTGTCTGCCTTGGCTCTCTGTTGGCAGATGAGAAGATTGTATAAAGCTTACATGATGATTGTCCAGCAGAGATTAGAATTCTGTGGCTCTCCAGATGTTATTGAAGGCCCTAGGCCAGGGGTAGGCAACCTTTCCCCTTTAAGGTCTGAGGGACTTCAGCTCCCAGAATCCCAGGAGCTATTGGCCAACATGGGAATATAGGCCAACATGGCTGAGGCTTCTGGGAGCCGAAGTCCCTCGGCCCTTAAAGGGGAAAGGTTGCGTACCCCTGCCCTAGGCAGTATAGCCAATGCTGAGGAATTCTAGAAGTAGCAGTTCAAAAACATCTGGAGGGCTTGATAGTGCTCTGGAGGGCTTGATAGCATCTATAGCTCAGAACTAGAGCATGTGCTATTCATGTAAAGAAACCCAGGTTTGATTCCTGGCATCTCTTCATAGGGAATGGAAAAACTTCTCTGAGAAATCCCAAAGACCTGCTTCCAATGAGAGTAGGTGATTCTAGTCTAGATGGATTATTACTGACAAAGTGTAAGCCAGATTCCAGACCTTAAAAATGAAGGAATGTTCTGATCTCTTTTGCATTTTGTACACAGTATTTATATTATGTGTATTCTTACTTCTGGCATTGAAAAGCAGTATATTAATTTATATTTTCCCATATTTTCACCCTAACTGCATGGGATTATGCACACGGGTCAGCTCAGATTTGTGATTTACATTTCTAGTGTTTAAAATAAAGATAGCAATTCAGATATTTCAGGTGTCAGAACTCTTAAAAGCAGTTGGTGTCCTTATACCAGTTTAAATGATTTAGATGGAAATGAGATTTCTGATTATCTTAGCTGGGTGCAAGTTATCATGCCACACTTTAAACACCTTGTTATTTCAGAATATTGTGGAGTTCTGGGTGGAAAATACCTTTAATATCAACAGATTTATCTGGATTAGAAAAGGAAACACCTTGTAGAAGTTTCATCTTTGAGAAATATAGGTGACTGATTTTCACCTGACTAAAGGTGAATTTGAAGTTGTCCAGACAGAGATGAGCCACTTCTAAGGCTCTAAGAGCATGGTGAGGTTAATATGGGGAGATGTGATGTGTCAGATAACCTAGACCTACGTTGTCCAGTAGAATTGTTGTAGAAAGTGAGTGGTATGGTCTACTGAACATAACAATTAATATGGTAAGACATTCAAACAGTACAGCATATTATTAAAAGATTACAAACTACCAGTTCACCAAAGCCTGTTGAAGTTTAAAAAAAGAAACAAGAAAAGTCTTCACCTACTAATGAAAGGACTGTAAGGAGGAAGCTAGTCATGGAGTTTATCATGCTGTGTAGCAGCCTACGGGATGGATCCCGTGCAGAAACTGGATTTAAACTGAAAAAACCCACAAAAGCAGGTAGTTTTTCAGACGACGTTCGGGGTTAACCCAAACAGAAAGTAGAAAAAACCCACAAAAGCGGTTTGTTTTTCAGATGATGTTAGCGTTAATGAGAATTAATGCAACATTAACCCGAACGGAAACTAGACAAAGCCTGCTCCTTTTTACTTTTGGAAGATCCCAAAAGTAAAAAGGGGCAGTTTTGTCTACCTTCTCTTTGGGTTAATGTCACATTAACTGATCGTGTGTGGAAAAACTACCTGCTTTTGCAGGTTTTTCTGGTTTTTAAATTCCGTCTCTGCACTGGATTTTTGCAGTTTGCCCCCATGGGATAAACTCCTAGGACTGGTTTAGGGCTTTAAATACTATTGCCAGCACCTTGAATTCAAAGGTTACTGGCAGCTGATACAATTCTTTTAAAACTGGTTTTACTTAGTTTGTATATGATGAGCTGGACCTGCTGCATTTTGTACAAGTTATCTTCAAGAGTAGTCCCACTCAGAGTGCAGCCATACTCCAATCTAATTGGGAGGTTAGCAGTGAATGAACTACTTTGGGAAACTTATCCCTGTCTAGGAAAGTCCCAGCCAACATTGCCAGTAGTCCTGCTAGCTGTTGGCTTCTGAGAGCTATAGTCAGTCATTGTGATTACACAAGATTTTGTGCTGAAAATCTAACTTTCAAACTTATTTTCCTTCCTAGGCAGCTACACAGCAGTAGACCTCAGAACAGATTGTCAGTAGACCTCAGAATAGATTGTACAGTCGTCCCTCCCCATTCACGGGGGATCTGCGAACGGTAAATAATGCGAATATTGGAAACCCATTGAGTATAATGGTGGTGTGTGCTGCCACGTATGTACCACGGGCGCATGCACCATTTTGTCCTTCGTGGCTTCCCGTCCCTGAAGGACTGAGGAACGTGAATAAGAAGTCTGCAAACCATGAGGGACACCTGTATTGTTTCCCTCCATACCGAATTTGAAGATATCCAGAAATAGAATTCCTCTTTGGCCCAAAAAAGTTTTCACAGGAATTTCTACTTGATATACCTTTTCCCTTTACCTAAGGCCTAGCTACACCTATGATGTTTCTGTAGATCATCAGATAATATAGAAGTCCTCAAATATCTGTCATGTAAAAGATAGAAAGAGTTGGCCTCTGACAAGACTAGCACCAGTGGGCAGAAAATACAGGGAAGTGGATAATTGGCTAAACATTAGGAGAAACTTTTTAATAGTAAGGTGTATTTGACAATGAAACAGAGAGGTCATGCTTGTGTTTGAATGAAACTTGGAACTTTTCTAACTTCCTAACTTTTCTAAGCTATGAATTTTCACATTCCCATTTGAGATGCCAGCTGGTCCCTTGCCTAAAGATTTTGCAATTGCAAGGACAGCAAGAAAGATGGACTAGGGGAAATGAATGATGCATTAAACTTTCAGTGGCTCTTTGCATTTGCTTCCTAGTGCTAAAAATAGGGTGAGCTTATTGACCCTTATTTATAACATGTGTGGTACCAGCTGCATCACAGTACACAACTGCTCGGCACAGTTGTCTCTCTTTCATGCTTCCTAAACAAAGAAGAGGAGGAAGAAAAGGAACTAGAGAAGTCAGGAAAGTGGGTGGTGGTAGAGAACTTCTCTTTTCCTGTTCTCCTTCCCTTTCACAGCAATGGACATTTTGTTCATATCCAGTATGGAGAAAGAGATTGGCTTGAAACTTCATAGGCTTTCAACACTTCACCACATGATGGACTCAAAAGCTGAAGTATTTGCCATTTGGGAAAGGGTGAGGAAGGTAGGAAACAGCTGTTCTCAGGGATCACTAGCATAACAGCTGAACCTCACAAACCATTCTGGTACATTGCTGGTTTGGCAGCCATATTTAAAAATGGATGATTAATGACCAACTTAAGGCCCAGCCAGCTAAAGGCAAGTAAGAGAAGAACAAAGGACAGAGATTTGCACTCCACAGCTTCATTTAGTTCCACTTCATAGGTCCACATGTTTCCAAAACATGGAAAAGTTGCTTTTTGCAGTTTAAATTCCAAAATCCCCCAGTCACTGTCCTTACCCAGCTGTTTGATATGTTCACCACAGCTTCAGTGATGGACTGTTAACATCTTCTGCTTCAAGTATTGAGACTATTGCGATGAGTGAAGCCTTCTTCCAAGCCTGAGACAGTGCTCTGTTTTAGGTACATTCACTTCCTTTGTTATTGGCAGGAAATAAGCACTTTTGAGACTCCCACACATTACGATGGTTTATCGGCTTTTGTTGCTTTTGTTTCCTGTGGAACATCTGAGTTCTTAACTGATCTTCTTTGGTCACCATCAGACAGTATGCAAAAAACTTGTACCCTTTACTGAAACCTACCCCCATAATAGAGACCATCTTGCCAACACTTTCCAAGCGACTCCTGTACTTTATGTGACTACTCAAGACCAGAATGTCATTGAAGCCATCTGATGTTAATACTGGTTATGATCCTAATTACTCCATTGTTAATGCAGAGTATTATAGAGATCTCAGCTATGTTCAGCTTTTGGGAAGGAATTCTTTCTGACCCTTTTGTCTATTTATTTGTTGATTAAAATATTTATACAGAACTATGTTTATTTACCCCAGGGAGTACAGAACTATATTTTTCCAAACAGGTGGGACAATCCCAGGTAAACAGCTTTGGTGAAAAAAATGAAAATGGTCAGTCTTGGAAAACTTTATGTTGTTTTAAATTGTTTTAAAATTCCTTGTATTGCTTTTTGCTTGTACACTACTTTGAGGACTTGTGATATAGGGGTGATATAAATACCCTGAGAACTTGTAATATAAATAATTGTATGGATGAATGCACATTTACAGGAGTCCAAGTCTTGGAGGAAAAATAAGAATTGCTGCCATTAGAAGTCTCTAGAAGTAAGCAATTCCCTTTAAAAAATAAATCATAATCTTGCCTTGTTTTGCCCCTCTCAGGGACCTTGTGTGTTTGTTTATTGAATTTATATCTTGCATTTTTCCAAATATAGGACCAAATGAGTTAGAGTATAATTTAAAATAAAACAGTTAAATCAATACTGTATGTGGTACAGGCACTAAACAATCAATCCAGTTAAAACATTAATTCAAAACAGTTAAAAATACATTAAAATATGCTACATATTTTTTAAAACTACACACCACTTGAATATCTTTACAAAACCAGAAATAAAATGGAGGATTGGTGAGGCCTGTGTTGAAGAACCATGGGACTTGTCCACCTGATCTACAGCTGCATACAGACGATTGCATCCACACATTGCCTCTCTTCAGCCATTATTGGACTGTAGCAGACATCAGAGGTGTTCCAGTCCAACAGCACCAGGAAGTCCACTATACCTCTAGGAAGACATGTTGGATGATGATTTTATTCATGGCCTGGGAGGTGAGAGATTCAAATTGTGATCAGGCTGTGACTTCCTGGGTCACTGGAATTGCTGGTCAGAAAATTATAGGCAATTCAATCATAGCCCATAATCCTTTAGGCCCAGAAAGGTGAGGTGACAAAGTAAGGCACATCTGGTGTTTTTGGGTTTCTCTATTCTCAACCTGAGCAACCTCTAATAATAATAATAATAATAATAATAATAATAATATTTATTTATTTATTTATTTATTTATATTCCGCCCCTCTGCAAAGCAACAACTCTCACTAGATTCAGTTTCTAACATCATCAGCTTGCCTAATAATTGATCTTTCACTTTTCAGCAAACCTCCCAGACCTGTGTTCAGACAATTGCTACCTGAGGTGCAGCATCAAATAGTATCCCTCAACTCATCCAAGGCAAAAATATTGAAAGCCAGCTAAAGACAGACAATTCTAAAAAAATCCCACAAGTAACCTCTCTTTGGCAGTAAAATAGCAATTTGAATAAATAACAAGTAATTGCCCACCTTTTTTGTTGTTCAAGTCTTATGACATCTGAAATATGCTGCTGCATATTTTAGTCTATCTAATCGTAGGGCTAGCCCTGTGCCTGCTGAGCAAACACCTTGCCTGCTCACAGGTCTGTTTGCCTAATTCCAGACTGTGGTCATGACAGAGATAAGAAGAAACCTTCAACAACTATCTTAATTAAAAACCCTAACTCCCTCACACCTAGGTTGTGACTTTTCTCACTTGTTCAGTTATCTAAGAGTAGCTTCAGGAATTACAGCAGAATCAGGAATAGGTAAGATGGAAGCACATTCTGATATTACACTCCTAGGGGTCTTACAGAAGAACCCTGTCCAGTGAATCACAAATGTTGGAATGAAAATAATTGATCTGTAGAACAGACGCAAATCATGTTGCTTAATTGCACATGTTCTTGGCACCAAACTGCACCTTTGTGCATACCATGCTGTTTGTATGCTATTTTAGAAGCTGGCCCCTGACAAATGTAAGCTCCTTCTAGTAATGGATCATGGTCATGTCCATAAAACAAAAATTGTTTGGCAGAGGCTGCAACAGAGTTATGTAAGTAATAATGTATCTGGAAAGTGTCCCTAACACAACTTGGAAGTGGAGTATCCATGTATGGGTATGAGGGTTTTTTGGTGCATGACCCCATCTAAAACAAATCACGGTACAGTCATACTATAAAATGATGTTTAAGAACTTAAAGAGTGTGTGTGTGTGTGTGTGTGTGTGTGTTTTGTGGGGAATGTGGTAAGGCTGTCCAACAGAATCAGGTGTTTATTTGTAGAAACAGGGAAGCAGAATCTAAATTCACCCTATTGTACTAATGGGCATTTTGATACTTTTAAAATAAAGAGCCAGCATGGGTCAGTGAACCATATTCTGGTTGGAATATCATCCTCAATTCTAGTCTCTTCTCAGACTCATTAGGTGCCGCTTCTGATATTCTGATAAGTATGCATCAACATTAGTGTCTTGCTGCATGCCCAACTGACAGATGCCTTTGTTTTGCTATATGAAACATCATTGTGGTTTAGTGGTTGGAACAGTGGTCTAGGACTGGTATAGTGGAACAGTGGAGTAGAAGTCAAGGCTCAAATTTCTGATCAGACATGGAAAACCACTGGGTGACCTTGGTTAAGTCACAATCCCTCAGTCTCAGGGGAGTCATAGAATGATAGAGTTGGAAGATACCTCGTGAACCATCCAATCATAGAACCATCCAATCCAATTCCCTTGCCATGCAGGAATACACTACCAAAGCACCCTCAACAGATGGCCTTGTAGCCTCCATTTAAAAACCTCCAAAGAAGGACACTCCATCGCAGTCCGAGGCAGTGTATTCCATTGTCGAACAGCTCTTACCATCAGGAAGTTCTTCCTGATGTTTAGGTGGCATTTATTTTCCTGTAGTTTGAATCCATTGTTCCGTGTCCTAGTCTCTAGAGCAGCAGAAAACAAACTTACTCGATCCTCAATATCCTTTTAAATATTTAAACAAGGCTATCATGTAATCTTTTAACCTTCTCTTCCCCAAACTAAACATACCAAGCTCCCTAAGCTGTTCCTCATGGTTTTTAATCCTTTCACTATTTTGGTTGCCTTCCTCTGGACATGCTCTAACTTGTCAATATCCTTTTTGAATTATGGTGCCCAGAACTGGACACAGTATACTAGCTGAGGTATGACCAAAGCAGAATAGAGTAGCACTATTACCGATATTTCCCTTGATCAGACACTACACTTGTATCAATGCAGCCTAGAGTCATATTGGCTTTTTTAGCTCTGCTACACTGTGGACTTATATTCAGCTTGTGGTCTATTAAGACTCTTTGATCCGTTTCACATGTACAGTTGTCAACTCTATATCTGATCCTTTCATTCAAGGCCAAGTGTAATACCTTACATTTCTCCCTGTTGAAATTCATTTTGTTAGTTTTGGCCCAGCTTCTTAATCTGTTAAAGATATTTTGCTTTCTGATCCTGTCCTCTGGGGTATTAGCTACCTCTCCTGATTTGGTGCCAAATTTGCAAATTTGATAAGCATGCCCTCTATTCTGCCACCCATGTCATTGATAAAGATGTTGAATAGCACTGGGCCCAGGAAAGACAATGGCAAACCTCTCTGAATAAATCTCACCAAAAATAAATAAATCTCATGGTAGTTTCTCATTTAAGTCACCATAAATCAGAAGTGATGTGAAGTTACCCAACAACAACAAACATGAAACAATTTTAGCATTTGGATTTAGGGGGCAATTTATAGGGTTGTGTCAATCTTATAAATGCTTCCTCCCATATTAGAAAGAAAGCTGTATAAAAGCAACCCATACCTTATAGAGGAACGGAAACATCCATATAAGTTTCAAAATTTGGATGGAGGGAGCACTGTGTCAATCCTATAAATACTTCCTCCTGTACTAGAAAGTAAACTATATAAAAACAACCCATATCTTTAAGATGAACTGACCTTTAAAGTAAGATAGAGGTAAAATCACAACTGGGACCAACCTTTTTTTCTGTTTGAAACCAATCATGATAATAACGATCTGTATCAAGATGATGTGAAAAGAAAATAAAGCACTCAGCCTGTCTGGAAATATTGAAGCACATGGATCTTATTATTTGAGAAATAGGAGCAAAAAATTCAAAGTTGAAAATAGCATGCACTTTTGTGGAAAATAAAAGAACATGTATTATTTAGACAGAAGTGGTTTCATACAGTCACAATAATAAGAGCTAATAGCATAGTGGACATCCATTTAAACTTTATAGTAACACTGAAAGTAATTAAAGTCTATCGTGTATTCTGGAATTATTCTCTGGTGCTTTAGACTGTCTTAAATAAAAATCTTTGTACTATCCAGAGCAAACTTTTGTCTTACACAGCATTTAGCTATTGCAATATTGCACAGGACTAGTCTTCAATATTCCACCAAATTCCAAGTTTTTCATTGGAAAACCTGCAGGAAAATCCTTGAGGGAAAGAAGGGTTTTTTTGTTTGTTTGTTTTAAAAGCCATATTTTCCCTATCCCTTCATATCACTTTGCCAGACCAATAATAGTTTTTCTGTAGCAGATCAAATACCGGTAATAGTAATACAGTCCTGCATTCTTACCTCCAACAGTGGATAGCTTCATGCCTCCAAGAAACTCATGTGCCATGACTGAGGCTGATCACTATCTCCTGATGAACAGTTATAACTTTGAATATTATCCATTGAGAAATTAAGTCTGAACAGGCATTGCTAAGAAATGTGTTAGATTCATGTTTTAATGCAAGATTATGCCATTCATGGCTCTTGAATCAAAACATAGACATGCATCAGTTTGCAAGACAAAAGCCATACATTTCTAAGGGCCTTTACAGACTGGCAGAAATAATGCAGCTTGAGGCCACT
>CM034706.1:17753663-17765242 GCA_020142125.1 Phrynosoma platyrhinos
GATGAGCCTGAGCCAGAGAGTCTCTGTTATCTGTGGAGGCTCTCCATATGATTTGGAAGTCTGATTTACTAGGGGACTAGAGGTTCTCCACATGGTTTGGAAGCCTGATTTACAAGGAGACAGGCTGGTATTCTCCCCTTTCTTGTGTGTTTTCAGTTCATGCTTAGGTAGACATGGAAAATTCCAACTCCCAGCTGCCAAGGAGGAAGAGAAGAGGAGGTATGTGTATAGGTATCTGAGTTTTGCTGAAGTTGTCCTACTTGTTCATGTAGTTCTAACTATGGTGTAACACAGGGCTTCTCAAACAATCTGATAAAGCAGACTGGTGATTTTTTTCACTGACTTGCCAGTGACTGATGCAATATTGTTATATTTGCTTAGTTTCCTAAAAAGTCATTGCAGACCAGCACTTTGATCAACACTGGTTTAGTGTAACCTGCGAACATGCTAAATGGCTGTTTCAACTTCCAGTTCTAACAAAAGGGAAATTTACTTTACCACTTCCATACTCTAAACCTAGAGTCCTTTCACACTACACAGTTATGATACTGTAATTCTATTTTAGCTACCATGACTGCATCCTGTGGAATCCTGGCATTTGTAGTTTGATGGAGCACTAGAGCTTTCAGGCTGAGAATTCTAAATACCCCTCCCAACTGCAAATCCCAGAAGACCATAGGATGGAACCTTGGAAGTTAAAGGGGAATCACAGAGCTTTAACTGTGTAGTGTGGAAGGGTCCCAATGATAGATAGCTGCCATGGGTGTTGGAGCCAGTTGTGCCCTCTACAATAGGCCATGACGGACCTCTGAATTTTGGCTAAAAACAAGTCAAGGTCAGGTGAAGAAGTGACAAGAAATATCCTTCCAATGTATACTTTAATGTTTGGAGGCCTATTTTTGACTGAGAAATAGGAATTTTTGGACAGAAAAAGGCTATGGAGGTGTCCCAATTCAGGGCTTCACTTTGACCAGCCATTAGATACTCAGATGCTAAGCTGTTCAGGTCTTTTTTTCTTCCCCTTTTTGTTTTTGTAGTAAGGCCCACACTGGGAATTGTTTCATTCTATGTTAACGCAAATGTTAATGCTAGTCTCGGTCTTAAATATCTGTAGGTTGTCCATCCTTTAACTACTGAAGCCTTCACTACCATTAATCCTGTCCTCTAGGAAGGATCACACTTGATATTTTGGAGAGTGTTTCCTTTTTTTTCTTCCCCTTTCCGGTTTTCTCTCTCTCTTCTTTTCTGTCCTCTGTGCCTCATCTTTTTCTTTATTTATTTCCCACATGATTTAAAATAACCTTAAGGGACCATTGATGGTCTCTCACCTTAAGCCAAGGCTTAATTACGTATGAATCACAAGCCATTATTTGAAGACCATGTTTATATTCTCTCTCATCAGTTACCACAGCAAAGCATAAAAAAGAGCAGTGGCATCACTGGGGTTGCTGTCACCCAGTATGGTAATTCATGGTGTCACCTCCCCACCCATTGATCTTTCTCATATCACACCCTATAGAATCCTTAATACTAATTTTAGTCATAAATTGTAATTTCCTTATATCACTTAATGTAATGGAATAGTTGTGACATAAACAACTAGCAAAATTAAAATCACATCTTTTAAGTTACAGTATCATGCACTCAGCCTAAATGTATTTACATGTACATGGTTCATGTGGTTAAAATGAAAATTTGGTAGGATGTGATGTTTTTAAAGAAAATTTAAAAATAATTTTTAAAATTTAATATTTCAACAACCCTGAGGCCTCATCTTTTTCCTCCCACTGATCCTCACATAACTTACACTATCTTTTTCACTGAGTCCCAATGTCTTAAAGGGATGCAAGCAAAACACCACTGCCTGTTTCTGCCAAAAGGCAGAAGTTTGGGGAGCTGTGATGTCACCTCCCATTAGGGTTGCACCTGGTGTGGCCTTTACCCCTGTAGTGATACCCCTAAAAAGGAGGAAGGAAGAAGGCTGGGTGGGAAGAAAAAATGTGGTAGAATCTTTAAGACCTTCTAATTTTTATTTTTGCATAAGCTTTTGTGGATATAAATCCACTTGAAAAAACTCAAAATCTTATCTTGGTGTAAGATCTGCATAATGGATTTTAAAAGCCAACATGTGTGTTGGATGTCTGCCAGGGTTTTGAGTTTAGTTCTTTAATGTAATGTGAGAAAAAAATCAGTGTCATTTGGAGCAGCGTGGCACACTGGTTTGGGGCATTTGGCTACATCTTTGCATAGGCCAGATGACAATGCTAGGTTCTCCCACAGGCCAGATGATTCCAGAGAACATAGGTGGCTTCCCAGTCAAATAATTGGCTGAAAAAGCTTTGTTCAGCGCTCTGAGGAACCAGGTTCACCATCCCCATGCCTTCTCCATAAACTCTGGACAATTCTTGAAGTGCCATCTGACTATCCTTGGGTCCCCCTTACCATCCCCATCCATGGAGATCCCTGTCTTTTGGCTGAGCTTTTCTCTTGTCCTGTCTCCCTTCTGAGAAAGTGGGGCTGGGGGAATCCTGATTAGCGATTTGCCATCCTGGTGGGCCACATTGAGCCCACAGAATGATTTCTTCCCCCAATTTACAGTGTTTTTGTAGAATAATTTTAAAATAAGGATCTTCCTTCTATAAGACATCTATAAGATGTCTTAGCAATGCTTTGTAGAAACTGGACTTCAGAATCCTCTTTACAAACAGTTGTGTGTGAGTGGCATTTTGTCCTTTCTTAAACAAGGAAGGATGGAATTTTCAAGGAGTTAGTGAATATTTTTGTAGCAGAAAAGAGGAATGTTGGGATATTTCCATTGTCAGCAGGGCTTTTATAGAAACAGAAATACATTTTTTTTGTTTTATTTTTATGAGATTAGCCAAATGGTCCCTGAAAAAATGTGATATCATTCATATGGATGGCCAAGTTAGGATGGAGTCTATATGAAGACAACCATCTTGTGCTTAAATTCCTTTGGGCCAGCGTGAGCTTTAATCAAAAAACGTTCTGCATGCAGTGTTTACCTACGTGTGGTGGAGTATGTGGGTAAACACAGCTGTGGCACTGCCTTAAATCTTTCCAGGCAAAGAAGAATTAAAAAGAGAAATTATATCACAAAATTGCAGATAAACATAATGTTGTTTTTTCAGATGGGGAGCCAATCAGGCCTGCCAAAAATAATAATAATCAAATTTTAAATAATTTAAAATTTGAATTCTCCCTTCATTCAGCACCTTCTCACTAAAGGGAAAGCATTGACAGCATGTCGATGACTGCATCCAGTATATTTATATATTTTGGAGAACTAGTCAGAAGGATAGTGTATACATTTATGTACACAACAATGAGCTTTTATTGATGCTGTAGTGAACTAATCTTTAAAAGCTACAGAATAGCTCCAGTTTCCTCTTATTTTGAGGAAAAGGATAGTGAAAAAGTTTTGTTTCTCCTACTGATAAAATTGGAGGTATAAGCTCCTTGGGGCAACAACCCCTTCCTCTTTTTGCATAGGCCCTGGTATAAAGTATCATGTTGATCATGCTTGATAAATTAATATTTTGATTCCCAGTGACGATAATGCTTTATATGGTCATGGTACCAATCCTCTTCATCCTTCACTATTCACTGTACTGGCTAAAGGTGATAGGAGTTACAATCCAACCGCCTCTATAGGGCCACACATTTGCCACCACATACCATGCAAATGAATTATGGTGGGCTGTTGGCTTGGATGCAGTGACTTAGTGGTTAAGACACCAATTCTGATGATCAGAAGATTGGAAGGCTGGCAGTTTGAGGCCCAGGTGCTGCATGATGTGGTGGGCTCCTGTCACTAGTCCCATCTTCTGCCAACCTAGCAATTGGAAAGCATACAAATGCAACTAGATAAATAGGTACCACAACCTTTGGCTTGGATACTTATCCTTCTTTTTTTCCTTCTCTTTTGTGCATAAGAAGAATCATAAGTATTATATGAAAGCCTTTTTAAGAGTTATGGAGGTCTTGTGGGCCATTTGGTCCAGTCCCAGTTCAGATGTAGACAGTTAACTGCTCTGCCTCTGCTTGGGAATCCCCAACAATGGAGATCCCACCATCCCTCTACATGATTATCAAGCTCTTCTTACTACCAAGGAATTGCTCCCAATGTTTAACCAAAATTTGCTCTGCTGTACTCTAAACCCATAAGATATGATCCTTCCTTGTTGTTGTTGTTCTGTTTATATCCCGCCTTCCTCCCAACACAGGGACTCAAGACGGCTAACAAATCTAAACCAATCCAAGTTAAAACAGTAGAAAACATTAAAAATACAAAGTTTTTAAAACAATTAAACAATTCAAACAATTACAAACATTACCTTATTAAAATATAAAGTTTAAAACAAAAACAGCATCCGTGTCATGTGAAGGCCTGGCGGCATAAAAATGTTGTTACCTGCTGCCAGAAGGACAGCAGGGATTAAGCCAGGGGTAGGCAACCTTTCCCCTTGAAGGGCCGAGGGACTTTAGCTCCCAGAAGCCTCAGCCATGTTGGCCAATAGTCCCATGTTGGCCAATAGGTCTTGGGATTCTGGGGGCTGAAGTTCCTCGGCCCTTAAAGGGGAAAGGTTGCCTACCCCTGGATTAAGCCATCCTGGCTTCCATAGGGAGGGAATTCCAGAGCTTGGGAGCAGCCACTGAGAAGGCCCTTTCTCTTGTTCCCACCAAATGCACCTGAGAAGGTAGTGAGACAGAGAGAAGGGCCTCTCCTGATTACCTCAGTAGTCAGTATCATACAGGGAGATACGGTCTTTCAAATAGCCTGGACCCAAGCCATATAGGGCTTTATAGGTCAAAACCAGCACATTGAATTGTGCCCAGAAATGGACTGGCAGCCAACAGAGCTGTATGCTCCCTGTAACTAGCCTGGCTGCAGCTCTTTGGGCCAGCTGAAGTTTCTCAGCACTTTTCAAAGGTGGCAAGATCTGACTCCTCCAGGATTGGGCGCAGTTGGTGCATGAGTTTTAGCTGTGCAAAAGCACTTCTGGTCACCGCTGATACCTGGGCTTCCTGGCTCGGCACTGAATTCAGAAGTACCCCCAAACTACAAACCTGAGTTTTCAGGGGAAGTTGTTGTGTGCCTTCAAGTCATTTCCAAGTTATGGCAACCCTAAGGTGAACTTGTCATGGGATTTTATTGGCAAAATTTGTTCAGAGAAGGTTTGTCATTGCCATTCCTTAAGGCTGAGAACATGTGACTTGCCCAAGGCCACAAAATGGGATTCATGCCAAGCTGGGAATTGAACCCTGGTTTCCAGAGTCATAGTCCAACCCTCAAACCACTATGCCATGCTGGCCCTCAAAAGTTTGTTGTTGTTATATGTCTTTAAGTCATTTCTGATTTCTTTGGCAAACCTATTATGTGGATCATTTGTCAAGATTTGTACGCATAGGTCCAAAACACTGCAGAAATAACCCCATTTGAGACCGGTTTAACTACCCTGGCTCAATGGTAGGGAATTCTGGGAACTGTAGTTTTGTGAGACATTTAGCCACCTCTGTCAGAGAGCTTTGGTGCCACAATAAACTACAATTCCCAGGATTCCCTAGCACTGAGCCAGGACAGATAAAGCAGTCTCAAATGCGATTATCTCTGCAGTGTGCTTTGGACCTTACACAACTTTTTTGTATGACATACCTCTATTTGAAAAAGTCAGTAATGCTGGATTTGTGATGAACTATAATCTTGTCCTTTTCACTTGTACTACTCTCAAGATCAGAAATTTTCACCAAATGTTACATGGCTAGCCACTTCTTTTAAAGCCCCGGTGCATTGTCTTTTCTGCAAACAGTGTTGGGACAGTTGACTTTCAGGAGAGTAGTCACTGATGGAAGGAAGATCCCTAACCCCTCATCTCCATGTTCTTTTTGTATTCTCAGGGAGTTATTTTAAAAAGGTACTTAAAATGTAACCCTTTCATGCTCTTCTCTAGCCTGAACATGCATCTTCAATGTACAAATAATGCAGTTTGACATCACTTTAACTGTCATGTTGTTACGTGTCTTCAAGTCATTTCTGATTTCTGTGGCAAACCTATCATGGGGATTATTTGTCGAGATTTGTTCACATAGGTCCAAAACATTGCAGAAATAATCCAGTTTGAGTATCCATCCTACAGAATCCTGGGATCTGTAGTTTTGTGAGGCACCAGCACTCTTTGGAAGAGAAGGCTAAAGACCTTGTAAAAACACAAATCCTTAAGATTCCAGAGGATGGAGCAACAGCACTTTAAAGTGATGTCAAACTGCGTTATTTCTACAGTGCAGATGCACCCTAAGGCTATAGACTGAGGTATTATAATCCATGTGGAAGTAATCCTTGCAGCAAATTGTGTACACATATATTAAATCACTTGAGGTTGGCCTGCTTCTCAGTGATTCTGAGAATAAACCTAATCTTCACTCTGTTTCCTCTTTTAATTTTTCTTTTCCAGTCTTGTTGAGGTTCATTCTCCTGATGCCAAGCATACTCTGGTTTTACGGAGTAAGGATTCAGCCACAGCCCAAGCCTGGTTTCAAGCAATCCATTCCTGTGCCAGTGAGCTCATTCCTAAAGTCATCTCAGAGGTCAGAGATCAGCTGGGGAAAAATGGGATCGCTGGAAGCCGAGAGATTAGACATCTAGGGTGGCTTGCCAAAAAGGTATTGTCAGTGAATTTTCTCTTTTCTTTAAAAACCTCTCTGATATGTTGTCAAAACTGTTTTGTAGAAATAAATGTAGAATCCAACATTTTCTTTCACTTAAGCACTTGTCATTATGTTCTTTCTGTTTGTTTTCAGATGGTAATTGTACAGTAGTCACACTTTCCCCATTCATATAGTTTACAATACATGCAAAAAGTATGTGGAGCTTTTGGATAGCTGTGACCCATGGACCAGCCCACATTGCTTCACATTGTATGCATATCATAAAGCCTCCATGATTGTAGACACCTCTTTTCCTGTGCTTGGAAATATTTATTATTTCATTATTTTATTTATATGCCTCCTTTCTCCCAGCATAGCACCAAAAACAGCTTATAAAAGTTAAAAGCAAGATAAACTAAAATAAAGAATGGAAATTTAAAATACAATTAAACAGCCATCACACTAAAACGTATTTTTAAAAAAGCATAAAATCATATTAAAAATAACAATTAAGTTAAAAATACAGTGTGCTCCTTGTAACCAATTAATAATTAAAAGCCTATTTAGATAAAACAATATCATCTGCTGGCAAAAGGAAAGTAGAGTGGGGCCAAACCTAGCTTCCCAAGGGAGGGAGTTTCACAATCTGGAGGCAGACACTGAGAAAGCTGTCTCACATGTCCTCACCAAACTGTGGCAGGACTGAAAGAAATTCACTTGTTACTCCAGTTCATTAAACTTCATAAAAATGTACCTGAGCTACATTTTTAAAATAATTATTATTTTAATTTCTTATTTTAGCTGTTTTTGCCCCCCCCGGTAGAAATTTTATTTTTTATAAATTTGACAATTATTTTATTAATGGCCAGTGGTCATATCTGGTATTACTTGGAAGAGTTAATAGCCATCATTAATGATCATTTGGTTTCAGCTGCTCTGGGGATGGGTGCACAAATATTTTTCACATTCAACAAAAGTTGCCCTCTTCTAATCAGCTACCAAACATTGTAAAAAAAAAAAAACCACTCCCTTCAGGTCCCCCAAAGTAAATTCCATGCCTGCCACATAACAAAGTAAATTCCATGCCTGCCACTTTGATTCATACTACACAAATTTGTCTTATGAATCTCTCCAGCCATTTATGAATAATGTGGGTACAAACAGACATAAATTTTATTTTATTTATACAATTATAGCAAGTTACACATAAGTGTGTGTGTGTGTGTGTGTGTGTTTAAAGTGAGCCAGCATGATGTAGTGGTCTGAGTGCTGAACTAGCATACTGGGAGACCAGGGTTCGAATCCTGGTTCAGCCATAGAAACCCACTAGGTGACCTTGGGCAAGTCATGCTCTCAGCCTCAGACGATGGATTAGCATGCATTCATATATTTTTCCTTAAAAGTCAGATGGTAATGAATTAGTTTTATTTAACTATTTAATATGAATGTGTTAGCACTAGTTTCAAATCTCTGTTCTTTTGGGATATTTCACTTGTGTGTGCAAATGTCACAGAGTGCCATGAGTGTGCTGTGAAAACACTGAACATGGGATTTGCATGACACATCTTGCCCCTGACAAACACTAGTGTACACAAAGAGACACTACAGTAGTGGTGGGCAACTGTGTCCAGGGCTGGGGCCAGTCTTCAGCCTTGCACCCCCAGTGAGCCTTACTAATTATATTATGGATGATCTGCAAGTGACCATAAGACACTTCCAGTTTTGATGTTGTTGTTTTTTTAGTTGATCTTTGGATTTTTTTTGTTTTTTTGAGGTGATGGAGGATATTTGTGGATGTGTTCAGGTGTCACAAGGCTAATTGTTGTTCATGCAGCAACAGACTAAACACAGCTACCCTGTGGTTATATTTTTAAAAGCATTTTAAAGTATTGGCTTTGTGGTTTAAAGTATTTGAAAGTATTGGCTGTGGGTTTTTTTTTCCAGCTTCTTGCACTTTTTCTAGTGCATGTAAGAGTAGTCTCTGGAGTCTTAAAGGTGACATACCTCATGGTACAGAATAGAGCTCAAAAATTCCCAATATAAGAGAAACAGGGTTTCACTTGATTAACATTTGCAAGTGGGATCTGTATAAGTGGGTTCTATATTTCTAGAAAGTATGATGCAATATTGTTGAGTTAACTTACTGCACAGCAAACATTTTTCATAGTGATTGACTGTTCAGGGTCTGCTGTTGGAGATGGTGACATTATAAATAGTTATGATGATCCCATTGAAGCTTCAAAGTATCTCAGCTGTTCTTAATATCCCAGGTCTTCAGACTCAGCGTTCTTGATTAACAGCTTAGCAAGAGAAAGTTGGTCCCTGGGACTATTGAGCTCTTTGCCCATTTAGGGTTTCAACACACATGGAACTTGGATGGTACCCAGAACTGAAAGCTGATGCCAAAGTATGATGCTTTCATAACGCTTATTAATGCTTAGAGGGGTTGCCCTTTGTCTGGTATGCATCACATGTTTGTCGTTCACCTTCAACTTTAAGTGACCTGTGCCAGTCGGTTTTTCTTGGAGTCAATGAAGTTACACTTGTAATAAGTGGAGCGAATCAGAAATGCTTTATCACAAAGAAACTAGGGTTGCATTTTTATTTTCCTGTTTGTTCCTTTATTGTTGCAACTATCACCTAAGTTTTTTGTATCAAACTGGCAGGATTTTGATTGCTTACAAGTTCATGATTCTGATGTTTCTTGAAAAAATTATTACTTTTCTAGTTTTCTGAATAAAAAAAAATGGGGAGTTTCTTCCTTGAATGAAATCCTGCCATACTGGATTGCTAAGATTTGTTCCTTTTAAGCTTATGATTACACCATTCCAGTTATTTCATTTGTTAGGACACAATGGATATGTGTGTGTGTGTGTGTGTAGCTCTCAAATAGAGATAACTGGTTCAGATGGATACCGGAGAACATCAGAATAGAAGAACAAAAAGTGAGCATGGAGCTAGATGTATAGCAGAGAACACAACGCTAGATGAACAGATAGAACTGGGCAAGATGGATAACAAAGAACATTAGGCTAGAATGGACAAATAGAGAGAACTTGGATTGAGGGGTAACAGAGAACACCAGACTAGATGGGCAAAGAGACAGCACTGAGCTGAATTATCCTGGCCTGGTATTAAGTATATTCCTTTGTTTATTGTAGAAAAAAAGTACTTGAAGCACTGCAGGAATGGATAGTAACAACATCTTTTCCCCTAATGAGGCTTTGTATTAGTTGTCATTCTTACCTTCCTTGGTGATTAGTTTGAGAAACAAACTCTTTCCACATGTGCAGCAAAAAAACATTTTGCCAAGATGCTGACCTTTGCATTTTTGATAAACTCATTGGAGAATGGGTCCCAAGACTAAAGACATTGGATCAATCATATTGGAAGGGGGGAAAATTTTTTTTTGCTTCAACAGTTAATGTGCAGCTAATGAGTTGTATGGTGTGCACATTAACTTCAGACCTCAAGTGGTTTAGAAGCAAAACACACTGCAAATTCACCTTAGGGCTTTGAAAGAAAGAAAAAAAAGAAAGAAATACACACACCATGCTGGCACCTTAATTAAAGTGGGCCATTGAAACAGCAATGCAAAATGTAGGTTTACTGCTTGTGCAGCATAATCAAGGAAGGGGAACAAGCCATTTTCTGTCCCTTGTTTTTTATTACTTTTTTTTCAAAAAGGAGTCTACTTCATAGAGCAAATTTATGAGCTGTGAAATAGGAAGGGGGGATGTCAGCTTTAGATGTAGTAGCACAATGGCTTTATCTAAACACAATGCTAAACCATGGTTTAGTGCTATGGGACATTTTGATAGATTTCATATCCCAGGCCAGCCTTCCAATTCATTTTTAACATTAAGTTTAGAAAGTTGGTGCAAACAGGTGGGTACTTTTCTTGGTGCTACCATACAGAAGACTCCCAATAGCAATGAGATCACTGTGGAACAAGCACAAAAACAAATATATCACCACATTCAGAGAGCAGTATGACAAGGAGTTTCCAGTATAATCTGATGTACCATATTTACCAGTTTAAGTCGATGTTTCTGGAGTAGAGCAGAGCCTTTGACACCAATTCCTTCATTTGGAGAAATACAGTGACTAATTTATTTGGAGAAATATAAGAAACATTCCCAGGACTTGCTTTCCCAGAATTGTATATGGGAGCCAATGAAGAAGCTGTATTTTTTCTTCCTGAGAAATACTTTCTAAAGCAAGACTATCCTAGAAACCTGTATTCAACACATAACAACTTATTATAATTAGCAATTTGTACTTCATACTTTCTGTATCTAGTATTTTCCAAGTTTATTTTTCTGTAAGTCCTCTAAGTAGTAGTAGTATAGTATGCCAGTGTGCTGTGGTGCTATGAGTGTTGGATTAGGACTCCAGGGGACAAGGATTTGAGTCCACTTGCATGATTTTGGGCAAGTCACTCTTTCTCAGCATAATAGAAAGGCAATGGCAAATGAACAAATTGAAATGGACTTATGGCTATAATAAACTCTATTAACTGTTACGTACCATTTGCTGTACATAACAAATGTCACCCACAAATGTGTCATAACCATTCCCCCTTATTCCTGAAATTTATTCTATATACTTATTTTGGTTAAAGTTAAAAGAAAAGTGAAGAAACCAAGGATGACAGATAAAACGCTACAAGAAATAAAGGAAAGAAAAAACAAAACAAAAAGGAATAAACTAAGAACCATGAATTCAACAGTACAATGGCTAGTGTGCAAAGATAATGAAAATTACTACAATGACAAATGTAAAGAAATAGAAGACAACAACAAAAAGGGAAGAACAAGAGACCTATTCCATAAGATTCGAAAAATCCAGGGAAAGTTCAAACTAAAGACCGGGACACTCTACAACAGTAAAAATAACATAATTTCAAGACCAGG
>CM034706.1:17767116-17781264 GCA_020142125.1 Phrynosoma platyrhinos
CTCTAGCAGATGGAATCCTGGGATTTGTAGTTTTACAAGGTTTTTAGCCTTCTCCGCCAAAGAGTGCACAAAATTCAAAACCCAGGATTCTGTTGGATGGAGCAATGATGGTTAAAGTGGTATCAAACTGCATTATTTCTACAGTGTAGATGTATCCTTGGTCTCTTTTGTATTCACACCAGTGAAGGAAATGTACATGGGGTACTATGTGGACCAGAAGTTCACAGCTGCTAATTTTTGGAATGCTAAATGATTATTCCTAGGTTTCCTAAATATCACAGGCAAGGAATGTGTGACTCATCAGATTTTGATGAACTGCAATTTCCATCAGCCCCAATCAGCCAAGTTAATGGTAAAGGATTGTGAAAGTTTCAGCCCAGGTTCATCTAGAGGGCCACACATTTCCCATTTCCTGTTTAGTGTTATGTCTGATATGGACCAGTATCTCTGCCTGAACCAAGGAGGAGGAGGAAATGCTTGCTAAAAGCTTTCAAGATCTGGTTTGTCCTGAAGCTGGTGAGATGACTGATTCCTGTGTAGCCTCTCTCAGCCACTGGCTGACTAACCACAGAAACCCCTGGGCTTGAATCCTAGCATACACAATGTTCTCCTCTCTCCCATTTACTTCAATTTAAGGATTAGGAAAGAAAAACAAACAGTGCAGGCTAACCACACAAGGAAAGAGCAATGGGTATGAGCTGAAATAATCTGACGGCAGCAGGATGTACTTGGAAACACAAAAAGTTATAATACGCACACCGCTGCCATGCCAGATGCTCTTTCCGGGCTGCTATGGCTGAACCAAGTGACTGATAAGAACCAAAGAATCTTGCTTTTTAGAGGAGGAATGAAAACTGAAAAGCCCTAAACAGTAAATGAATGTTGGCTAAGTTTTCCCAAAGCTGTTTGAATAGATTCATATCTACATGAAACCAGAAAGTGGGATATGGGGCCAGGGGTGTGTGTGGGAACTTGAAGGGGGGACAAGTAGGCCAGGCAATCAGAAAAAATGAAAAAAAATTATTGTGCCCAGTTCAGAATTACTGTACTTCAAACCAGAGCTCTCCAGAGTCTCATTCAGAGACTCTTTTTTCCATCCCTGTTGTCTGACATCCTTTAATCAGTGACATCATGAAAGTTTGAACCTGGGACCTTTGGCCTTGCTCAGTTATGGTCTCTCCATCATGAAACCATCTGAAGAAGGGCAGATGAAAAAATAACCATTGAGCATAAGAGCAGCCAAGCATCATGGAGAGAGATGAATTGGAAGTATTGCAATGGATCTAGTTTATTTTGGGAATAGATAAGCAGAAAGTAGTAAAAGATGTCTTTGAAGGAACATGCCCTGTGAACTCCCACCTGCCAACTCTTCCCTTATGAAGAAATAGGTAGGAAACTTTAACATGGAAGAGTGCAGAGGTAAAAGCAGTAGGTAGATAGCAGCACAGAGCAATTGACAGTGCCAGCCCTAAACATTTCAGACACATGGCCTGAGCTCTGGATTAAATTAGGTTTTCTAACAGCATCAGAATAGAGACTGGTGATAGGAGAATCTTGTCCCCTTCGAGAATTTTCTACCTTGATGGATTGTGTCCTAGTGACAGCATCCCTTTCATTTGTGAATGAATCTAAAATTCAACATTTGGCAGGGCCTATGGTTAATGTGAGAAAAGAGGATGTGAGGCATCACAATGGGATAGGCTAAAGCTGAAGATTTATCAAGAGATCGTATTTATTTGGGTCATAGAAACCTGCCTTAAACTGAGATGTCTTGTGTAGGGAGGGGTGACATGTGCACTTCAGATGTTCTTGTGCTGCAACTCCCATAATTCCTCACCATTGGCTGTGCTGGCTAGGGCTGATGGAAGTTGCATTCCAACAAAATCTGGAGGGCCCTCCTGTTTCCTATTGCTGATTTAGCCTAGTATTGTTAATACTGACTGACAGAGACGCTTGGAGATTTCCCCACCTTAAATGGAGATGTCAGAGATTGAACCTAGAACCTTCTGCATGCAAATACTGCTCTGCCCTGATAAAGTATTGAGAGTAACTATAACGTCATCATGAGGCTGTGAAGAAACTCCATGGTTCAATTAAGCATTGTTGTTGGAGTTTAAGACAGATGAGCCACACTAACCTTAAAAGGAGTATGTTGAGTTGAGAGCCAAGCACAGTGGCATAAATACTTTGTGGATAGGGCTGTCAGTCTAAGAACCCTAGATCATGTACTTCCAAAGCAGAGCTAATTTTTTTTCTAGACTTAGAGCCTTGATCTTGCCTTGGGAGATGTATTTCTGGGACACAGCAATGATATGTCTTCCAGTACAATCTCCCCCTCCCAACTCACTTTCTCACTGTGGCAGCCCATGCAAGATGCTGATTTCCATGTCAGTGGAGAGGACAACAGAGTTGTGTCCACCTATTTTCCTTTATCTGGATGCACTGCAAGAGACATCCTGAGGGACTTTCTAACTGTCTTCTGGGGATGATGCTATGACTAAAAAGGCGGGTTTGGAGGTGAATTTGGTTGTTGTGTGAACAGAACATAATTCCATAACGAACAAAAAACTAGGTTATGAAGGCATAAGTTGGACGTATTGTATCATGCACTAATACAATGCCAGCCAGTATTGTGACTGTTGCATCCCAAATCAGTTGGGTTGCCACAAGTGTCTTTTTGGAGAAAGGGTTTTCTACATGTATGACCCACCATCTTCTTATGTTTGGCTACATACAGCCTTTTTTATTTTTCCCAGAATCTCATCTGGCCTGAGGCCAAAATTACATATGACATTAAAACTTAACTGTAGTTTGCCATTTTAAGATCCATTTCTGATTCATTTTCTAGCAAGTGCATGCATTTCCTGATGTGGATCTCAACCAGTACATGCAGCTGAGGAAGATTTAATCTCTTAACCCCATGATAGGTTTGCCTTAGGGTCTCCATAAATCAGAAACAACTTGAGGACACACAGCAAACAACAACAAACAGTTTTGTTATAAAATATAGATCCCTTCCCTCACTTGAGGGAAGGGGGGGAAGAAAAAGCTCTTCCTGACACCAGTGGAGACATTTTGTTAAAACAAACAACAAAACAAAAACATCTTAAACTCCATGCAATGTATTTAACATAGCAATCAGTTTAACTCTATGTTGCTCCTTAAGCCAGTTAATTCTCACAGCTGCCTTGAATATTTACCAGATTAACCAGCAGGACTGGGATGTGGTTTGGAATCATATCCAAAAGAATGAACAGATCCCCCAGATATTTAGAACAGGAACCAAATGGCATCCTACAATTGTAATGCACCTGTTACTTCAAATGACTCATGACCAGTAAGCTGGTTTCCAAAAAAAGATCAAGCTCAGAGATTAGGGCTGCTATCATGTGAACAAATGCTAATTGGTAGGCCTGTGATGGAAGCAAAAGCTAGCATGATGTAATAGTTTGGGTGTTGAATCAGGACTCTGGAGATCGGAGTTTGAATGCTGGCTCGGCCATGGAAACCCACAGGATGATCTTGGCCAAGTCACATGCTCTCACCCTCAGAGGAAAGCCATGGTGAGCCACCTCTGAACAAATCTTGCCAAGAAATCCCCATGACTTTAGGGTTGCCATAAGCTGGAAATGGCATGAAGACACACAACAACAGCAAGGTGGAAACACATGCTTGGTCATATTTAAAACGCTAGTGTGCTGTTCTGTAGTGTGTTTTGCTAACTAATGTTGCCACTGTTGTTTCTATAATGTCGGGATGAAGAAAAATGAATAAAATGTTGTTCAACAATTCTTTGTGCACTGTTTCCTCTCCTCTTATTCTTACCCTCGAGCTCTTCAGTTTTCAGTTGCTTTTATCTGTACCCCATCTCACATCTTGTGATATAAGGTAGGTAAAGGTATTCCCCGTTGACACGGTTGTCAAGTTGTGTCCAACCATAGGGCGTGGTGCTCATCTCCATTACTAAGCTGAAGAGCCAGTGTTGTCAGAGACTACTCTGTGATCATGTGGCCAGCATGACTGCACAGAATTCTGTTTATCTTCCCACCAAAGTGGTACCTTATCTACTTGCATTTGCATGCTTTCAAACTGCTAGGTTGGCAGAACCTGGGCTAGTAATAGGAGCTCACACCATCATGCAGCTGGTCACATAAGGAGGATATAAATGTTTTAAAGACATAGAGAGAGAGACAGTGTGGTTCACTGACTTAAGTACTGGACTAGAACTCCAGGATTTGTTATTGTTGCTGTTGTTGTGTGCCTTCATTTCTAAGGACTTGTGGTGATACTAAGGTAAACCTATCATGGGGTTTTCTTGGTAAGTTTCTTGAGAGAGGGTTTGCCATTGCCAACCTCTGAGGTTAAGAGAGTGTGACTTGCCCATGGTCACCCACTGGATTTTCATAGCTTAGTTGGGATTTGAACCCTGGTCTCCAGAGTCATAGTCCGATGCTCAAACCAGGGATCACATCCCTGATTGACCATGGAAACCCACTGGATGATCTTGGGCCAGTCACAATCTTTCAGCCTCAGAGAAGGACAATGGTAAAACCCTTCCTAATAATTCTTGCCAAGAAAACCCATGATAGGTTCTCTTTAGGGTTGACATAAGTCAGAAATAACTTGAAGACCCATAACAAGAACAGCAGTAACACATAAATAAATGGATGGTAAGGGAGGGGGTGGTTCAAGTTCAAGGGTGGTTTGTATTGTGCCTCTTGATGCTTCCTCATGCTGTATTGTGGGAGCTGAGATTATGATAAAATTGATGGGAGGGGAGTATGTTTTGTATTTGTACCAAAAGCCAGGCATTTCCATTTTTTAAGGTAAATAAAAATAATTGTCTAGTTACTTTTGAGAACTAGGCAAGTAAGGAGTTCTTTTTGAAACATTGTAACTATGGCTGTATCCTCACCACAAGAATAACCCAAATTGACACCATTTTAACTGCCATGGCTCAATGCTATGAAATTCTGGGATTTGTAGTTTTGTGAATATTTAGCTGCCTTTGTCAGAGAGCTCTGGTGCCACAGTTACACATCCCAGAGCTCCATAGTTTTAAGACAAGGCAGTTAAAGTGGTGTCAACCTGGATTATTTCTCCAGTGCAGATTCAGCCTATATCGGTGGTTATTTGAGGGACTTTGGGACTGTAACTGTGACCAGTTCCTTTTTCAGCAGCTTTGGGTTTCTCAGTCACCATAATTTGTTTTATTAAGAACTGGGGGCTAACTGTAGTTCTTGCAATTTAGGAAGAAAAGAAGGGTATTGGAACTTAAAAGGATGGGGAAAGAGAGAGAGAGAGATGAAGTGGAGTGGGGCTTGAGACATGATTCCGATGTAAGGCAACTTGCTTTTTCCTAAAATGCTTAGCATGCAACAGGGAGGTGGACTTTTAGGACACTGAATGCTTGAACAGTGTGTAATAGAAAAGTAGAAAACAACTAGAAGATTAGAAATGCAAGCTGAAGGCATTAAACTTTCAAGTCCCCATTGCAGATAGCATGTAATTTTTAAATAGGATTTCCATTGAAAGATTGACAGCCTCAGTAATCTTCCATCGTTCAGTAATCTGGAAGAAAGAATACTGCATTGCACTCTATCCATTTCTGGTATGCATATCTAATTCAGAACTCTACATAAATGTCAGGTAGGAGATTGTTTTTGTTGGTGTTCATTTTTTTAAATGACTGCTGTATTACATAGACATCTGCTAAACATTGAAAGTTGTCTGTCACCACTTGCAAGTTGGGGAAGGCTGGATGTCTGTCTCAGATAATTGATTAAATTTAATGGGAATGTAGATGTCACTTTTGCAGGTTGTGATCTTGTCATCTCTCATAAGGCAAGCTGCAGAAGGATTCTAACTCTGACAGACCTCCTTCCCCCAAATGCTAGGGATTTTGAAGGAGATTCATCATAAATAAATACAAGTTTGCTTCTGCAGAAAGTGCCATTCCTTATTACGATTGTACAATGAGCTAGGGCTTGAGATGAGAGAACCAATTTCAGAATAAATCCTCTCTTGTTTTATTGTTTTATTCATAATGTTGATATTCCATCTTTTTGACAGTGAAATGAATGCATTATCCTCCTTCTCCTTTCTATCCCCACAACAACTCTGTGTGGTAGATCATACCAACAGGGGCCAGAAATATTTTGGTGGCCTATGGCAGTGTTGATTCACTGTTGCACCAGAATAAGGCACCTCTTAAAATCTTTGTGCGACATCAGTGAGGCAACAAGAGAGAAAGCCATCACTGTCCTCAGACAAGGCTATTCCATTGGCTTCTGAGCAGCTTTCTTGCAGACAGAATTGGTTTTCACCTTATAAATACACTATTATTGCAGAGCCTGTGGTCATCTTATCCTTGCCCCTGCCAACTGTGTGTGTGTGTGTGCATACGCGTGCGTCTTTAAGTTCCCTTAGGGCAACGCCATGCATTTCATATGGTTTTCTTAGGCAAGGAAGGTGGTTTGCCAATTCTTTCCTCTGAAATATAGAGTGTGCTGGAGTAGTTGTGCCAGCCAACAGGAGTACAGTGAGAGAGAGAATGTGTCCCGTGTAACCAAGTAAATTTTATGGCTTGAATTTAGATCTCCAATGTCCCAGTCCAGCACTCTGACCATTAGAACACACTGACACTCTTGTTATTGCAGTAATTTTACAGATCCACAACCATTTACCCTGAGCATTCTCATAGTTTAAAAGTAAGCTGTCACACATAAGTAGTGTATGTGTGTGTATGTGCCTCCAGATTACCTGTTGACTTACCATGACCCCATAAATTTCATAGGGTTTTCTTAGGCAAGGAAACCCTGAGGTGGTTTTGCCAGTACGTACCTTCTTCTGAAATATAGCCTACAGCATATGATATTCCCTGGCAGTCTCCCATCCAAATACTAACCAGAGCTGACCTTGCTTAGCTTCCAAGATCAGATAGGATCTGGGACCTTTGGGGTAATTAGGTCACACATAAGTAGTTACCTACAATTAATACCATTTCAATAAAGAATTGATACCTTAGTTACATAATGCCTAAAATTTAATGAAGGATAACTTCACCTCTCTTTGAGTGGTAGCTGTCAAGTAGTTGTTTTTAGAGGTATGAGATATGGCCCAGTAGGGAGGGTGTGGTCCGATTAAATGACACCACTACTTGAACTCTTTCAACTACACAGTTATAGCACTATAATTCCACTTTAACTGCCATGGTCAGAAAAAAGTAGAATATGGCAACAGGTATATACAGAATTCTGGGATCTGTTGTTTGGTGGGGTACTAGAAGTCTTATCAGGGTGAATATCTCACCAAATACAAATCCCAGGATTCTGCAGGATAGAGTCATTGCAGTTAAAGTGGGGTCAAGCTGCTTTAATTCTGCAATGTGGATACCCCCAGGGAAAGCTCTCTTATTACCTGAAAATTTTTCACAGCAGTTCATAATCACAACATTGGAAGAAAAAAGAACTATAGCTGCACTTTGTCTGTGATGTATCAGCACCAAAGAAATATTAAAGCATTTGTTAATCTGGTACTTGGCAAGCTCTTTTGATAAGGTTTGTGTGGATTTTAAAATAGATCTTACATATCAGCTTTATCCAGGGAATAAGTGGGTTCCATCAATTCCCCAAAAGATAGCTGTAGTGTTATTCACTGCAGTGTTTATATGCAGGCAACGCATAGATTGTAACCTCTAGATTGTTCTTGTTCTTTGCCTTTAAAGCAAATCTACCATAGGGTTTTTTCCAGATGTGTTCGTCTTTGTCTTCCTGGGTCTGAGAGAGTGTGATTTGCCTACTATCCAGTGGATTTCCATGGCTGAACAGGGATTTGAACCCTGGTTTTCAGAGTCATAGTCCAGTGCACAAATTACTATACCATGCTGACTCCATATATGCTATACGGTTAAGGATGAACAATTTTGTAGGGGCTGTGGGCCAATTTTACCTGACTGTTCATGCGGTAACATCCCCATAGAGTATGCCAAAAGGCCTTCATTTGCCTCCATTTTCCTTCCAAAATGGTGATATCATTTTAGCTGGGATACAGAATAAAAATAAGGTATTTGAGGGTTGGGGATTGAGTGGGTGACATGGGACAGAGTTTGCTCATTTTCATGCATTTGAGGGGGCTTTGAGCATGATTTCTAGGTAGCTTCCAACCCCAAAATTGAGGTTGGTCAGGCAGGGGGGCTTTCGGGGGACTGGGGCATGGGACTCCATCAATGATTACCAAATGTTAGTTCTCCAGATGTTTTGGACTTCATCTCCCAGAATTCCTAACTGTTGACTAAACTAGCTGGGGCTTCTGGGAATTGAAGTCCAAAACATAAGGAGGACCAAAGTTTGGGAATTACTGCATCTCTAGATCATATTTTCAGTCTGTCTTCTCCTCAGCAGTGTATGAGGTTCGAGCATTTTAGATTACTCAACCTGTGCCTGCACATAAGCAATCAAGTAATGGAATATTTCACCAAAAATTCTTCAGGCCTTTGTTCACATTAAAAAAAGCAGTGCGGTCTAACAGATCTTTCCAGAGCTCTGTATAGTCTTTATCTAAGGAATCAAAGGTTAACAAAACCAAGACCCACCTTGGGCACAAAGGTTAGTGGAGCCAGGGCACTGGCCTGGGCCCCAAGTTTCTGTGGGTTTTTGGCTGTGCCCTCAGGAACCACAGTTTGAGTGTGGTTGTTGAAATATCTATGGGTAGAGAAATGTATACCTTTCCTTACTTTCTTCTTACATGCAAGAACAAAGTGTTTGTCTTTTTCCCCTCCATGTTGAGCAAACTTAAAAAAGTTTTGTGCATTGTTTTTCTACTTGTATGTATGTATTTTGCATTTGGGACTTCAACAGTATATATATATACTGTTGTGGGTGTGTGAGTGTGGAATATAAAGCATATTTTTACAAAAGGCATTGATCCTGTTACATTTGTGCAAGAGTGAAAAATCTTGCAGTTGTTGACAAGGTGTTGGCTTTGTTTGTTTTTTATGAGCAACAGTAAGAAAATTTATATATAAATATATGCTTAGAGTTAACAGTTCATGCAGAAACGTATATGCATAGATTTACCAATACAGATGCCTATGCTTAATGCATAGACCAGGGACTATTTCACAGTACAGCACTTTAACTCCCTCCTGTGGAATCCTGTGGTTTGTAGTTTGGTGAGGCACTAGACCTCTCTGACTAAAAAGTATAAATGCCCCTCTGTAAACTGCAAATCCCACAATTCTGCAAGAATACAGCCGTGGCAGTTCCAAGACTATAGCCCAACAGCTGTGTAGTATGAAAAGGCCCTAGACAAACTTCTTTATAATGTTGGTTTGCACATTAACATTTGACTGATGCAGGTTTTTTAAATTAATTTATCTTCAACAACAGGTATTTCCAGAGGCCCTGCCCTAGAGCACCGTTGCCAACGGAAGTTAGACAGGCTAAGTCCTATTGGGTCAGGATATTATCTATGGTGTTTTCTCCCCATACACATAGGCACTTTCACAGCTTAAAAGTACGCAGTTACAGAAAAGTAGCTACTTGCAATTAATCCCTTATCTTAGTAAAGAAGATATAACTGGATTACATAATACCTGTAATTAAATGAGAGATAACACCACAATTTTTTCAAAGGTATATCTGGCAATGGCTTCCATTTATAGCTATGGGATGTTGACTCATAGGGTGGGTGTGGTCCCATGAGTGTGAGCCCATTAAATGACACCATTCCTAGCATCCTTCAATGCTATTCATTTTATTTATTGCACTTATATCCTGCCTTTCACCCAAAATGGGATCCATACTACACAGCAATAGCACTTTTATTCCACTTTAACTGTGATGACAGCATCCTAAGGAGCCCTGTGATTTGTAGTCTGGTTAGCATTTAGAGCTCTTTGGTTGAGAATGCTAAGTCCCTCAAATCGAAATACTTCAACATTGCAAACCTCAAGATTCTGTTGGTTGCAGCCATGGCAGTTAAAGCAGAATTTTATTTATTTTGTTTGTTTGTTTGATATGCCATCTTTCCCCCAAATTGGACCAAGGTGGCTTAAAAACAACAACAATAAAACAGTACAATTTTAAAACGCAGTGAAAACACCACATTATAGCTTTAAGGCAGGGGTAGGCAACCTTTAAGGGCCAAGGGACTTCAGCTCCCAGAATCCCAGGAGCTATTGGCCAACATGGGACTATTGGTCAACATGGCTGAGGCTTCTGGGATCTGAAGTCCCTCGGCCCTTAAAGGGGAAAGGTTGCCTACTCCTGCTTTAAGGAATAGATTCCTAAGCTTAAATCCCAGGATCCCATAGGACAGAGTCATGATAAAGTGGAATCATAGTGTTATAAATTGTGTGGTGTGAAAGGGCCTCTGGACTGTAAATGATCTGGCTCATGCATCACTTATGGCACCTTACACGGTTGAAGATTACCATTGAGATTTCTAAGTGAGCCTCAGATCCAGAACACTCTCTCCCATTTTTTTGTCCAAAAAGCCCAGTAAAATGTTCTGTTTTTGGGATTCCTAAGTAACCTGCTGCTGTGGTCTGCTGCAATATTGAGGCTCCTAGCAAAAAAAAAAAAAAAAAAAAAAGCACCACAACTAAAGCTGCGTAATCTCCTCTTCCTTCTACCCCCAACTTGCAATACTTGTTTTCCGTTAGGTACTTAAGAGCGGTTCATATTGTGCCCTGTGGGGAATTTAGTATGCCTTGGCTAATGCCCAGATCTGATAGCAACAACACAAGCCTGTATTGTAGTGCGTATTGGGATCAGGAAAAGATTAGAAATGAAAACGGCAGCCGCTCATGTCTTTTTGTTTTCCTCTTGAAATAATTCTCTAAGTATGGTCTCCTTCACTGCTGTCAGGGTCAAAGATGTAATGCAGCCCAAATTTCCTGCTGTGCAGGAAGTATCAAAATCCTGTGTTTGTGGCTAATCAGGTTCAGCACTGGAAATTTTTATCTCGCTTTCAGTGAAGTCAAGTAATTGTAAATATAGCTTGGAGAGGGACAGAGCTCAAGTATCAGTTTTTTGTAATGCATTTTAGCATTGCTGTTTCTTCCTTCAACCACTGACATGTCATTGTTTTTATATTCATAACTTGATGCTCATCTCTTGATCGTCAGTCAAGACTTTTAAAACAAACAAGCAAACAAGAAACCCTTAAGCTCCAGGATTTTGCTTCAGAATCAGCCCACACTGAATTTAGGCCTCTAAGGTAGATAACTTAGGCCCTGTGCAAGGAGAAAGACAGGATATAAATTAAATTTTACAATGTTGTTTTCTGAAGAGCTGTTCTGCTTGAAGAGTTGTAAACAGAGACTTCCATAGCCTCCTGTTACTTCAGCCTATGTCTGCTTCTACTTCAGCCTACGTTTGCTTCATGTTGTGAAAGGAGATATGCCGTATCTCCTTGTGCAGTGACACACACACACACACCATGTGCAGTGTACAAGAATGGAACTGAGCTTTCACCACAATTGCTCCTGGGCACCATCTGACTAAAAATTATGCAGCTGAGCAAAAAACACAACCAGCACTCATTCCAAATATAATTTTTATTAACAAAATCATGAAACTTACATGTACATAAATTCATCTAATATCTGCAAATTTAATTCAATTCAATTATATTTTAACAATAAAAAATCCTTCTCAACCATACTTCTCCATCACCTATCTTCTTTTAGATGTCTTTCCTTTCCATAGAATCATAGGGTTGGAAGAAACCTCAAGAGTCATCCCATCCAACCTCCTGCCATGCAGGAAGACACAGTCAAAGCATTCCCAACAGATGGCCATCCAGTCTGTTTAAAAACCTCCAAAGAAGGAGACTCCACCACACTCCAAGGCAGAGTATTCCACTGTAGAACAGCTCTTACTGTCAGGAAATTCTTCCTAATTTTTAGTTAGAATATCTTTTCCTGTAGTTTGATGTCAATGAGCAAAAATGGAATTTTCTGGTTGTCAGGAGTTTGGCTCCCTTTGTGGGCAGGGGCCTTGGAATTCCCAATGGGTTCAGATCCTATCTGAATCTGAATCCTATTGCTAATAGGATTAGCAATAGTCCTATTGCTAACCATCAGTATATGAGAAATCCCAAGGGAGGTGAAAATGCTCCTTAACTCGTGTATTCCCCATTACCATGTACAGATGTGAGAAATGGACAGTTAGAAAAAGCAGATGGAAAGAAAATCGCCTCATTTGAAATGTGGTGATGGAGAAGAGTGCCGAGGATACCATGGACAGCCAAAAAGACAAACAAATGGGCCCTAGAACAGGTCAAGCCTGAACTCTCCCTGGAAACCAAGATGACTAAACTGAGACTGTCGTACTTTGGACACATCATGAGAAGGCACAACTCAATAGAAGAGACAATAATGCTAGGAAAGGTAGACTGCAGTAGAAAGAGAAGAAGAGTATATGGTAGATGGATAGACTTGATCAGAAAGATCATAGGTGAACCTGCAGGACCTGAGCAGAGCAGTAGAGGATAAGGAGTCTTGGAGATGTCTCATTCACAAGATCACCATGAGTCAAGGTCAACCCAAAAATGACTAACAAGAACAAATAGCAAAAGAAAAGAAGTCCTCCTGGCAAGCTTTAAAAACTACTGACCCTGCCATTGATCAAGATAAGACATTGAAAAATACAGCATGTGCCAAACCATCCCTCTTTCCTGTCAAACACGAAATAGAAACGAAAGTCAAACTTCATTTCATGTTTGTTGTCAGAGTTCTGTTTGTATCTGTTTGTACAGTAAAATGTTGTTCTTGTTGTGTGCTTTCAAGTAGTTTCAGACTTAGGGTGACCCTAAAGACATTTTCTGGGGTTCAGAATGTGTGATTCTCTGCAAAGTGTTTTCCTTTATGAAACGTATCCTTTATGAACCAAAAAGCACTTCATTTATGTTCCCTCAGATTTAATATCTGCTACAAAACTGAGCCTGATTATTTGTTTACTTTTTTAAAAAGCTCTTAATTGTAATGGTCATTCCCAGTTAATGAAAAATATAGAATGACTTTCCACAGTAGAAGAATGACTCTTAATTTGATTATCAGTTGGCTGGAGCTATTAAAAATGCACTTTTAAGCTACTCAGCAAACTTTTGATTGGGCAGGTCATACGGATTAAGAAAGAAATAAGTCCCCCCCCCCCAGGAAATCTGAACTTTATTTCAGAGGGAAGCAGCACTGCAAAGCAGTAGGTTTTAGTTGAAAGGGCAGCAAATTATTGTTTATTTAGTATATACTTACTAGGCTTTTTTTACTGCCAGGTTAGACACTGGTGAGATATTTGTTTTAGGTCACAAAATAATTTGACCAGCCTATGGCATTATTTATGTTGACTTTGTGATGGTCAGAGAGCAGGAAGAAATTTGCAAAAGAAATATATCAAAATATGTCTTAACTTTTAAAAAATAGTCAAATAATGGAGGGAGACCAAAGTCCTGGAATGAAAACAAAAATCCATGTATTTTGTGTTAATTAAAAGATAATATCTATAGAGTTCACTAAACTAGATTCACCCAAACTTCTCTTTGGCTCCTGGGCAGCCATTGCAAATGTTAAAACTTTGGAGTCATGTTGGAAGTCTGGTGGGCTATCCTGGTAATGACACCCAGATTTTTTGAAATCTCCCTAGTTTAGTTCTAGACTGCCATTTGTTTAAAAAACATAGCTATCAGTGGCGTCTTTTTATTTATTCTGAAGTAACCTGGCATGTGCTTTTTTGAGGTGTGTGTGTGGGGGGGGAGAAAGAAGATTAATCCTTTGCCCATCTTGCTGTTGCTGTGTGCCTTCAAATCATTCTGACTTATGGCAACGCTAAGGTAAACCTTTTACAGGATTTTCTTGGTGGCTTCCCAAATCCAGGCATTCCTGGATGAAACAGATTATCTAGATCCATGTCAGTCTGATTTTAGGCCTGGTTATGGGATGGAAACAGCTTTGACTGCCTTGTTGGATGACCTACACAGAGAACTGGACAAGGGGGAGTGTGTCCCTGTTGGTTTTGCTGCACCTCTAAGTGGCTTTCTATACCACTGACCATGTTATCCTTCTGAGTCGCTTCTCTGCAATGGGGCTTGGAGGTTCTGTTCTACAGTGGCTCCATTCTTTCTTGGAGGGGCGTTCTCAGAAGG
>CM034706.1:17793267-17811399 GCA_020142125.1 Phrynosoma platyrhinos
ATAATAATAATAATAATAATAATAATAATAATAATAATAAATTAAATACAATCTCTGTCAAAACCAATTTAAAACAAAAAACAAATTTAAACGAAGACAAACAACAAATTGGCTCAATTAAAACTATCGACACTCCGAGGCAGGCAGGAATGGAGAAGAGGAGAGCATCTTGTGGGAAGAGACCAAATTTAAAGGTGATTCTATTCCGGATAGGCAGCTTCAGTGCCAGTGCCAGTGGTGGTGAATTCAGAGATTAAACTCTCAAGCTTTTAAAAGTGCTGGACCTATTTGGGGGATAAGCTTTGGCAGCTTGGGTGGCTCCTTTAATGTGAAATGAGAGCGGTCTTTGCTGTTCTTTGTTGTGGTCAGACAAATATCCTGAAACATTTATTTTTTGCTATCTTCCTGGTTTTCAGACAAACCAGTTCTCCTCTTCATGATAGAAGACACCATCTTTTATCATTACTGCTGTTGTTTCTTACATGTTCTAACCCCACTGTTGGTTCTTGTCCTTGTACAGCTTGCACCTATAAAAACCAGGAGTGCCGTTTGACCATCCATTATGACCATGGATTTTCTCTCACAACTGAACCTCAAGATGGTGCCTTTCCCAAAACCATTCTACAGTTTCCTTACGAGAAACTAAAAATGTCCTCGGATGATGGGATTCGGATGCTTTACTTAGACTTTGGAGGAAAGGAAGGTGAAATTGTAAGTGGGTTTTGATTTGTTATTTCGCTACGTACGTCTGGTTGTATGTTGTTATTGGAAGCATATGACTGCTTAAAAAAAAGGTTAGTTGCAGCCTAGGGTTTCATTAAATAGCTGTGCTCCAAAGCAAGTGCTGGGGATTTGGGAAGGGTTTGGAGAAGACAATTCCATCCCATTGTTCCTAGCCATCAGAAAATGTCCTTTTGCATTCCTGAAGTTAATATTCAGGGCTGAGCACTCAAAAGAAACAAAAAAGGAAATTTTATTCTTGGCCAGTGCCAATTCTGCTCCAAGACAAACCAGAGATTGTGTGAGTTGTGCAATTGAACCAAGTCTGCACAGTTTATAAGCCAGCTTTTAACAAAATTAATTACTTAACAAGAAGAAGTTAGGACAATAAACAGTCTAGACTAGGTCTAGGGATCATGTAGCTTTCCCAGTATTGATGAACTCCCATCATCACTCAAAGGCTGAGGTTCTATAGATAACTAGATGTACGAGTGTTTCTACAAACAGAGGGAAGCACATTTTCTTTGAAACCACTGCTAAAGCTGCACACAGCATTCTCTTGCCCTCCTACCCTCTCTGTCCAACTCCCAATGTTAGACCATGTCAAACATTCAGCAAGTTCAGCCATTTGGGAAGAGAAGTGCTAGATTTCATTGGTCCCACTGCTGTTTTTTCCAAGAGGGCTCTTTTATCCAGCCCCAGAAGAACATTATTGGCAAAGATATAGGTTCACCAGCTTGCATATTCTACAAATGATATTGTCACAGTGGAGGCGACCTTACTATTTATGATACTAAAAAGCATTTAGTGGGTTGGATTGGATCCCTTTTGCTCACAATGTGATCCCTTATGTATGCAGGACAGCTTTGGATCCAACTCAATCTCTTTTATGTATGTTCTTGGCTTAGTCCCCACTACTTTGGTACCAACCCCCCCTCTCATAATCTCTTATTGTCTCTTCCAATTTCAGCAACTGGATCTTCGCTCTTGTCCAAAGCCAATTGTGTTCATCATTCATTCATTCCTTTCAGCCAAGATTACAAGACTTGGGTTGGTAGCGTAAATACCATCTGTCAGTTGTGGAAGCAAGAAAAAAAGACGGAGTTGCCTGTCCCAGTCTAAAATACAAGTGACTTTTGGGTGACATCTGGAGTTGCTAAGGACATAACTATTCTGCACAGGGCTGGAGCAATGCCTATATTTGGATCAGCTATATATAAAAAGGAAAGCACAGAAGAATAAGAGTTGTCAAGAAGCTTGAAAGCGGGAACATAAGCTTTACCAAACCCACTGCAAGAAAGACATTGATTGCTGTAAATAAAGGCAAAAAAATTGAGTACTGAAGGAGTAATAGCTTAATACCAGATGGCATTTCAAAGTCACATTGGTGCCTATATACGTGTTATAGAACAATGGTTTTCAAACTGGGTTCTGAGCTACTCTGGAATTCCTTAGAAAATTCAGGTATATCTGAGCATATGGTAATAGTGGACAAACTTCTCTAAATGGAAAGCATGCTCACTGTTCCTTATTTTCCACTGCAGTGCAGCCCAGGGCTTCCCTTTTAGGGTACATTATCTGTTTATTGGAGACAACTGCTACCCCCAAAGAGCTCAGGTCAGTCATCTGTGTCAACTGATAGTGTACACTAAAACACATCTTAGAAATAGCAAGCAGGAATCCCTGAGGGTTAGAAGTTTGAAAAACACTGAAAGTAAGTGTTAAGTAGCCAGATGAGTACATTTATCCACACAGGATTTGATAAAGCCATCAGAGCCTATGTACCATTGAAGGTGTTTTATTTCCATTAAGTTGTCTTTCCATTTTCAAAAGGCAGCAGGGAGATGTCACTTTCTTCCCATTAATGTATAAATTGATGGATCTGTATAGTGGTTGGAAGTCCATCGGGTTTGTGCTGTTTTCTAGTGCTCTGAAAACAAGACACAAAACACCATTGCCAAGGCTATAGGTAGGGGTGGTATTGGTACAGCAAGCCCATCAGCCACAAATAAAGCATACAGAGTGTACCTGGTGGGTGAATGGAAGATGACCTCATGTGGAAGGTGGCCTCAGTGTGTCTTTAAAGGATTACAAAGGCACAATATTTGGAGACAACCCTTTTTGGGTGCTGAAACATGCCTTTAGTTCACCAACGCAGCCTCCAGAAAGCATGGCCAGTGGCTACAGAAGCTGTAGTTTCCAGCCCAGCACTGGTGACATAGGAAATCTGGTTGTGGAAACCACCCTGCTTGCTTAGTAAAAATGAAGCCAACTGGCATTGATAAAAGTGGAATTGCATCATTGTTTGTAGCATGCTTTTGTTTGTCTAGCAAGAATTTTTTTTTAAAAGCTATTTGGTAAGGCATTTAAACAAGGGGCCACCTTTTGAACTGAACATCAGTCATAGGTGGCCAGACTGTGTTTAAAGGAGCCATATGCAGCTTTTTGAAAGTGCAACTGCAGCTCTTGTGTGAATGAGATTCACAGATTTTGTGGCAACTTAATACCAGAACTAAGCACATGGCTTTTACAGTTGGGTAGGGTGGTTGCTGTTTTCAAAACTTGTTTCCCCTGATCCCACTTTGGATCAGGACTTTAGTTAGACAGTGGTGATGCTTTACTTTCTACTACTCCTCCTGGTCTGGATTTTGGACTAGTTGTTGTGTGCCTTCAAGCAAGATTTTGTTCAGAGGAGGTTTGCCATTGCCTTCCCCTGAGGCTGAGAGCATATGACTTGCCCAAGGTCACCCAGTGGGTAATATAAATGGCCAAGTAGTGATCCAGCTGTTCAATGGATCACTCTTCAGAGCCAGCATGGTGTAGTGGTTTGAGTGTTGGGACTACAACTCTGGAGACCAGAGTTCGACTCCTACTTGGCAATAAAACCCACTGGTGAGTCACACTCTTTCAGCCTCAGGGGAAGGCAATGGCAAACCTCCTCTGAACATGTAAAGTCAAAGGTTTTCACGGTCAGCATCCATAGGTTTTTGTGGGGTTTTCGGGCTGTAAGGCTGTGTTCTAGAAGAATGTATTCTTGATGTTTCGCCTGCATCTGTGTCTGGCATCTTCAGAGAATGAAGAACCTCCTCTGAACAAATTTTGCCAGGAAAAAGTCATGCCTTACGGTCAGCATAACTTGGAAAAAACTTGAAAGCACACAACAAATTCAGCAATATAAATTACAGAAGCAGGATTCTCAATTCAGATAGGAACTACAGTAGGAGAAATGGATCAAGGACCAGAGCTGCTTTCCCCTTGTCCCCTTGATCCTCATTCAAATTGGAATACCTGTGCTTACTTGAACTTTTTAAAAAAATATACCGTACATTCAGTAGCTAAGTACTTAAAGTAACATGTGCTTTGGCAATTCCCTGTCCTCTGTAACAGTCACCACTGAGGGCAAAGAGGAAGCATTTTCTGTGCAACAGACAGTAGAGGGAGATGCATGGAAGGAAAGTAAGGAGAAAGAGCTTCCAAAGACAGGTGGATAGTCTGGAATCGAATAATTTCACTGAGTGCCAAAGACTGCTGAAATGTTGTGAACAGTATGAAACAGTCAAGAGTGAAGGTTCAACCAAAAAAAAAGGAACAAACACAAGCCCAATGAAGGAAGGAGATGATGTTGTGGGGCCAGTGAGATGTCATCAATATTGTCCTCTTTTGGGTACCAGTGGCTACCTTGTAGGAAGTAAGCTCACACACACCCGCACCTCTTCCATCCATGCTTGGCAGACTTTAAATAGAAATATTATTAATACAACCTCCTGTCCAGCCTTCTTCCAGGGAAGTCAACTCAGATGACAAATTAAGCAGCACTCTCCAAGGCTTTTTCCATTATCATCTGGACCTCAGAAAATTTTTAAGAAAGGAGATTGATGAAGCCTCTGGCTTTGATCATTAATTTTATATTAATTTTAACATGTATGTACATGTATGTATAATATATATGTGCATAATGTGTGCATAAGTTCTTTTAAACTTGTGTAAATTTCTGGTCAGTTGCTCAGAGGGCTTCAAATTTTGGTCAATCCAGGCATAGTTTGAAAATCCGACAACATGGTTCACATTGCTTACTAGTTCTCCTAAGAGTTAAAATACAGGGAGAGAGTAACTTAATTTTCCTGTTATCTCACATTTGGGCAATTGAGATGTATAAGGACACTAACAGTATCAGGAATCTTTTCCCCTCAGATCAAGTGTCATTTTCTAAATTCTTTTCATATTGCACATAAGCAAAGCAATGGCTTTCAGAGGATCAACACTAAAACCCCTATTTTATATACAAAAACACCCCCAAAAAATCACAGGGAGTTCTGAAGCTGATGTTACACTTATCTTTTGAAAGCTTTCCGGAACAATATTGAAGCCCTTTGATTGGCAGACAAAAGGGAAATCAGTGTTTCATTTTAAGAGTTCCCTAGAAGTGGGACAAAGTAAATAAATCTATTATTTAGAGTTATTTTTGTACATGAGATGAATTGGGAAAAATATTTTGTTTACCTACAAAAGATACCAAGTCAGATCTTCCTTGAATATTAACTGCAAGTAGATACTATAATCCTTTCAGGGTACAGGAAAAAATGAAAAGTTCACTGTAGATTTTAAAGCTTTCCTCTCTTGGCTATGTTTAAAAGATCCTAGATTTCGATGGAGTAATGTAACAATTACTCCCTCATCACCCCAGTTTAGAGCTAGAGTTTCCTCTCATTCAAGATCTGAAGCAAAAACAAAACATGGTTAACATTAACACAATTTATGGTACCGGCACAGTTCAAAACTATGGTTAACTCATGCAGAGGGAATTTGTTCCATAGAAAGAAGTGGAGAAGCAGCCTTTTTACTACAGTGAACAACAACACAGTATTACATATGCACCAGCCCTGCTAGGTGGGTATATAAAATAGCTAGCTTTCCAATAAATAAATAAATAAATAAGGGGGGGCTTCGCTACCCTCCTGGTAATTTTAAAAATAATGAAATAAATTAGTTTATTTTAAAATACAGTTGTTCTGATTTAGGACCCTGTATATTTGTTGCCTAAGAAATTCATGGGGTTGCCATAAGTCAATGGGCAACTTGAAGATTCATACACATACACAACGCTCTGGTATGCGAGTTGGCTTGTGTATGTCTGCTTTTTGCATTGATGGAGTTAAAAGCCACACAGCCAGATTTCTGCAGTACATTAACATGAATAGGAACATCTTTGCAGGCAGGGAATCTCAGTAAGTGCATAGAACCTCTGTCTCTGTCAGTTCAAGGATGACAAAGTAGTATGTAATCTTTTAAAAAACTAATTTCATTTGTAAAAAAAAAATTAAGAAACACACAAATGCAGAAGAATACTATTCTGTGTACTGCCAAACCAGTAATAATAACAATTTGTTTCCTTAAAGACATAAGTGTGTGTGAATTTGGATGACAGAAAGTTCGTGGATAAAATCAGAATAATGTGTATTTTAGCATAAGTCAATGAATATGTAAATTATACTGCACTACTTCTTTAAACACATAAAAATCACTGGAATAGATGTATCTGCAATGGTAAATAGTCAGAATCCATTTATTAGTTGTTATTAAATGATGCAGTATGTCATGTAATTTACGGTGCTCAGATTGCGAAATGAAGAATAAGTAAATAACTAGTTTGCAAGAAAATCATTATTTTATATTTATAGACAAATTAAATACAGATTTTGGATCTAATCATATTTGGTTGGGGCTAATGAAATGAATTACATGGAGCTACTCCAGATTTATAAATTTTAGTTTAAGATATTTATATTTTAGAGGGGGGGAAAGACTATATTTAATAAAAATTTCATTTATTGAATTTTTTGTGAGGTGGTAATTATGGGGGAAAGTAATTTGCTTGTATCCAGAAGCTACTTTACACTGCTTTAATCCCCCTGAAGTTTGCAAAACTGAGTGAAGCATTCATTTCATTGGATGGCAGCAGTTCTTTAGGTAAGTACCCTTGACTAAATAGCTGTGAAGTGGTTTATTTACTTCATTGAAGTGACCTTCATCCCATACTGACAATCACAATAGCGATGCATGTACTATCAAATGCGGGAACAGCAGCAGAAATCTCAAGGAAGAGATATGAATTGTAGAACAAGGGGTAAACAACTGGACATTTATTTTTGTACGTCATCTTGTGCGGCCAAGAAGTTATGATTTGTCATTCTGTACACTGGCCCAGGTGTACGCTTATCTGTGGGTTTAGTGCAGAGGTGAACTACATGGGGGCTTGGATCATTTCTTTTTTTGCCCCATGTCCTCCCCTCACAGGCTGCACCCCACCTCAGCAAGCCTAAACACTCATTTTCTGTTGTAGTCCTCCTCAAAATGGCTACATGAAGAGACACTGAATCACTTCTATCACCATTTTGAGAGGGACTGCAGAGTATTGGGAGGCCTTGATGGATCTTGGGGTACTTGCATGAGTGATATTTTTGCATATTTTGGGGGCTTTGTGGATGGTTTCAGGGCAAGAATTGCTTGAAAGTTACACCATATTTTTAAAAAATGGGTTTGTGGGGGCCTCAGGGACCACAAAAATGGGATCTAGAGGCTGCACACAGTGCACCGGTCACACTTTGCCCAATACTGGTGTAGTGATACGTGCATGATCCTTAAATCACACTTACTTTCCCCTCCTCTGACTACAGTCTGTTTGAAATTAACAGGAATTCCCTGTTGTCTGAACCTGGGGAACCTTTTAATTTTAAGGTTTTGGGTTTCATAGAATCATAGTTGGAAGAGACCACAAGGGCCATCTTGTCCAACCGCTTGCCATGCAGGAACTCAAAATCAAAGCATCCCTGGCAGATGGCTATCCAGCCTCTGCTTAAAGACCTCCAAGGAAGGAGACTCCACTACTCTCTGAGGGAGTGTGTTCCACTGTCAAACAGCTCTGTCAGGAAGTTCCTCCTAATGCTGAGGTGGAATTGTAGCTTGCACCCATTGTTCTGGGTCCTCTCGGGCAGCAGAAAACAAGCTAGTGCCCTCAAGATGACATCCCTTCAAATATTTAAAGAGGGCTATCATATCCCCTTTTAACCATCTCTTCTCCAGGCTAAACATACCCAGTTCCCTAAGTCATTCCTCGTAAGGCATGGCTTCCAGACCCCTCACCATTTTAGTTGCCCTCTTCTGGACACGCTCGTTTCTCAACATCCTTTTTGAATTGTGGTGCCCAGAACTGGACACAGTATTCCAGGTGAGTCCTGACCATAGCAGAATACAGTGGCACTATTACTTCCCTTGATCTAGACACTATACTTCTATTGATGCAGCCTAAAATAACATTGGCCTTTTTAGCTGCGGCATCGCACTGTTGACTCATGTTCAACTTGTGGTCTACTAGGAAATCCTAGATCCCTTTCACACGTAGTCCCATTAAACCAGGTGTCCCCCATCTTATATCTATACATTTCATTTTTTTGCCCTAAATGCAGTACCTTACATTTCTCTGTTGAAATTCATTTTGTTAGCTTTGGCCCAGCTTTCTAATCTATTAAGGTCATTTTGAATTTTCATCCTGTCTTTTGGGTATTAGCTAATCCTCCTACTTTGGTGTCATCTGCAAATTTGATAAGTATGCTCCCTATTCTTTCATTCAAATCATTGATAAAGATGTTGAATAGCACAGGGCCCAGGACAGAACCCTGTGGCACCCCACTGGTCACTTCTCTCCAGGATGAAGAAGAGGAGCCATTGCTGAGCATCCTTTGGGTTCGGTCAGTCAACCAATTACTAATCCACCTATAGCCCACATTTTGCTAGCTAGGTACAGAGCTAATGACCAAAGGACGATTTGCATAATATTAATGTTGATGATGAAGACTACAAAATTATTAAATATATTACATACTTTCACCCAGTCACCAGTCAAAATGGAGTCTCTAGCCAAGAAATCACTACATTAAGATTTGGAAGGGTAGCAATGAAGCAAACAGAGATGATCCTCAAGTGTAAGATGTATAGCTGAACACCATAATGTGGATTGTCCATAACAGTATTTCCAGTTTCCATGTATGGATGTGAAACATGGACACTGAAGAAAGACAATACGAAAAAAATAAACTCATTCAAAATGTAGTGGTACAGGAGCTTTATGGATATCATAGATGGCCAAAAAAACAATAAATGGGTTGTAGAGCAAATCAAGCATGAACTCTTAATCGAAGCCAAAATCATACTTTGGACATATAAGAAAACATGACTCACTGGAAAAGACTATGTTGGGAGAACCTGAAGACAGTAGGAAAAGATGAAGCTTGTATTACAAAAGTATTGACTCAATAAGGAAACCACATCCCAAAATTTACAGGATCCAAGGAGGACTGATAGGTTTTGGGGTTTTTTTAATGGAAGTCTCTTATTCATAGGGTTGCCATGAATCATAGCCAAGTTGACAGCATAGCAACAACAATACTGAACAATTTAATAGGCTAGAACAGTTTAAAACCATGGCCATGTGCATTTAGGAATTAATGTGTTAGGCCCCAGCATTTTTAAAAGCCTTTGTTTTTAAAATTGACATTAGAGCAAAGCCAGCTTCAGCATCAGTTGGACATTCACTTTGGTTCATAAGCCTGAATTCTTTCTTATTTAACCAAACTATAGATTCCTTGTATTTAGACGTAATGAAAAAAAAAAAAAACACTTGCTGGTTTAAATACAAGCAAAAGCAGTATTTTTTCACACATAGTGCAGGATGATCAGGACATGATTTAGCATTGCACCTGAAAGGCTTACTGGCTAGAGCCCGATAGTGATTTAGCACTGTATCTGAAAAGCTAACTAGACAGTAACTAAAATCACTTCACCACAGATCTTTACCTTCTCTACACCTTGGCAGCGTGATACAACAACCAACCTATCCCAGAGTCACAGCTGACCCGAAGACAAGTTGGTTATCCATTTTGATTCATGACAAGTACATTTAATCACATTGTAAAATGCTGAGAAGCAATCAGAAAAACATATGGAGCTGAATTCTTCAGTAGGGGTCAAGACGCTCAGTATCTGAAATGGGGATAGATTTCTAGGATGAGATGGTGAACATTATGGAAACATCATAGTACAAGGAGATAACCTTCATGACATGACACAGAATTGACACAAGTGTGAACAGTTCAGCACAACATAGGCCAGCCACAGAATTCTGTGGCTCGAATGGCAGAATCCCTTGCTTCATACCTTACTGCTGTAGCATGCTGCCATTTGGATCTCTGATTCATCTGTGAGTGTGTCACTGGGTCTAACTAAAGGTATTTTGGTTATATAAAGGAAGGATAGTTTGGTTACATTTCAGTTCCTTTTGGGTTTACAGTTCTTCAAGGAAAGTGGCAATTTTTGACAATTATTTTCAATAAAGTTCAAGATGGTTCTGCCTTCATCAGAAACATTTATGTCTAGTTGATTAACCACAAAGAACATGCTTACAGGGTTAAGCACCTTTAAATCATGGGAACTGGAAAAAAGGTACTCCTTTTTTTTAAAAAGTCCTTTATTGTTGTTACCTAGCATTGGATCAATGATGATGGCGTGTGTGTGTGTGTGTATGCTTGACATATAACACTTCGAATTGTTATAATTTATTTCATACTGCATTCTATGAAAAATGGAGCCAAACTAGTAAGTTCCCCTCCCCCTCACATAAAGATGAAGTTTGCAGTTAAGCCCTAAACTTTCACAAGAATGTTCAGGCCCTAAACCTAGTCTAAACCAAGTCTAAATCTCAAATTTGGTCAAAATCAGTTCAATACATGTGCATTCTAGAGCAACAATTAATATGAAGTGGTTTTTTCAAGTGCTACTCAAGGAAGTTGGTGCAAAACCTTACCTCGGCCTTTGTTTTGGTTTCTTTGGATACTGTGATCAAGCATATGGTTTTGCATAGTATAATAGATGGACAAAATATTTAAATGACAATCAGGATACAAGCCACACACATAAAAAGCAAAAGAGGTTTAATGTATGATTTTATACAGTGTGCCATAATAAATACATGTTATTTACAAAGAGTGGCTCACTTCAAGGTAATTTTTAATAACACAGATATGCTGCAGATGCTAGATTTTTCACCATCTGAATTATATTACCAAGCTCTCCAAGCTGTCCATTAATTGTGCTGCGCTCACTCACGGGGGCTCTCCCCAGAACATCAAGGGCTCTGGACCATGTCATTCATCCTTGGTCTTCTCTAAAACCCATTCAATCACCTGTGAATACATGTCAGAGGTAAACACAGAAATAAAATGAACAGGTTTAACAAAATGTTACTTTGGTGGCTTTTTAGCTAAAAAAAAGTGCAGATAAAAGGAGATATGATAGAAATCCATAGCATTTGCAGCAGGGTAGCTGCATGGGGGCCGATGCAGACCGGCACAAAGGGCCGGCCTGGGGGTGAAGTTGGGGTGGAGCAGCCGCATGCCAGCCACCCCAACTCCACTCTGACGCTCTCTTGACACCGCACACCCATCCGCACGGCATCAGGACACGCTCTTGGCACAGCGTGCAAGAGGGCACAAAAAAGCCACAGCTGTGGCTGAAAGGGCAGCCTTTTGCTGCCCCCAAAAGGAGCGGCATTTTGGTGCTCTTTTGGGGGCAGCAAAAAGGAGGATTGGGGCCATGGCTTGTGTGGTTGCCGCGGCCCTGATCCGCCACACCCAGGGGAGACGCTGCCGCCCCTTTCGGGCCATCTGCATCAGCCCTCAGTCTGTCATAACAAAGACAACCAACAACATCTGAAAGACTAACAAGTTTTATTTGGCACATGCTTGCATGGACTGCAGCCCACTTCCCTAGGTGCAGTCTGTATATCCCAAATAAATCTTGCTAGCTTACATAGCATATATAATTTTGTATCCATGGTGTGGAGAAAAAGAGGATCGTTCCTTCTCCCCACCACATACATAAATACAAGAATCTGGGGTTAAACTGAATGAAGATACAAGGACAGATAAAAAAGATATACTTCATCATACAGTGCACAGATAAAACTATGGAATTTTATCACCACCAACCTCGACAGCTTTCAGAAATAGACAAATTCCTAGATGATACTACAAGTCATCATGACTAAGGCTCAAAATAACTATTATTCATGTCCTGCTGATGCACTTCTCCATGGATGTGTCTGTTTTGCCACTATGTACATCTGGGTAGGTACACAATGCTGGACTAAACAGGCCTTTGGACAACTTATGGTCTAAGTTTGGAGATGTAGCTATAGCATGATGCACTCCAGAAAGTTGAATCTAATAGATGCTAATATGATTCTTTATGACTGAAGAATCTTCAGAGAGTATAACTTATTCCTGAATCACTTTGATTGATAAAAGCAGGACAGGTTTGTTTTTGTTTTGTTTTGTTTTGGCTGAGGAAATACATTTTTAATTACAACTAGGAATGGGCAAATTGGTCTGTTTCACTTAAATGTTACTAATTTTAGTAAATTCTGATAAGAACTTAAAGAAAATTCTCACCAGTCCATAAGACCCATTGTTGCTGTTTGCCTTCAAGTCATTTCTGACTAATAATGAACCTAAGGTGAATCTATAATGGGGTTTTCTTGGCAGAATTTGTTCCGATAGGGTTTGCCCTTGCCTTCCTGCAAGAGTAAGAAAATGTGACTTGCCTAAAGTCACCCAGGGAGTTTCCATGGCCAAGCCAGAATTCAAACCCTGGTATTGCCAGAGTTCTAGTCCAGCACTCAAACCACTTCATCACAGCAGCCCTTATAAAACCAATACTCAGGTCAAATTCTACAAATTAATACTAAGGGGATGGATATTTCTTCAGATTCATCCAGCAGTCCAGTGCAAAAACTATTTCTGCTAACCTAATTCAGACCAAAAATAATGACCCAATGCTACTGTAATAAGGAAGGGAAGCGAGGAGTTCATGGCAAACCTTTGTAATTTGTAATACTGTCTAGTATAGGATGCATTTTTTTTACACATGTATACAAGGACACAAGAGAGGATCACCTGTTTAACATTGCTGTTAGCAGCTTTCTTCATTTCATCAAACAGACCTCTAGATGTTTTCAGATCCTAAATATGAAATGCAATACTTTAGAATGTGCCAGCTCATGATCTCAATGCTTAAATTTAACATTAGCTAGAGGGCAATGAAATGTTCTGTGCTTTTCTTAAATTTGACATTTCATAGCCATGCAAGATATTTTAAAATCTTATTTACTGACCATTTTATACCCCTGGTTACTTTTTAGCACTATTTTTATTCTTTGCTCTCACACACCTAGACCTTTTTCTGTTCATATTGCCTAATTATTCAAGTTCATTATTTCCAGCCCCGAAATTGTGTTAATGAATGTCTGTGACATGCTGCTAGATGTGTCACTGTGATATCATGGATGAAATCCCATGGCTTACCAATAGGATCAACAATGTTTGCAAACAGTAGATGCAAACAGGGACATAAAGAGGAAAATGGGACTAAGAAGGGTAGCAGCAAAAAACGGAATGGCTTTGTAACACAGTAGGCAGGTTTGGCTCAGTCCTGACAATAATACAGTTTGTCAGTTTCTACCTATCTATAGAAGATACTGAGTCTCTGCATTTGTTAGCATGAAAGCTCAATGCACTAGTGAGTTAGCACTTTAAACTGTAAAGTGTGGATAAATCCAGAGAGAGTGTGTGTGCACTCAAGAATTTTCCATGTTGACTGAAAGCATCATTCACACCATCCCAAAATTTATACAGCATGCCATGTGGGCTAGCAGAGATCAGTGTAGAGACAGTTATCCCATAGTTCTACCATGGGCTATTCATAGTCTGATTTCTGAACAGCTTTTAAGTTGCAAAGCTGTGAAGATAATCAAAAGCGTAAAGCTCTTAAACTTGCCTGCTTAACACTTTCATACTGCTTTGTACATACACAGAAAAGAAACCACAACATAGGAGGATTCACATTATAAGCTAAGTTCTGCAAGCTTTTATCTAACATCACTTCACAAGTTTTTATGTATAAATGTAAAAAAACCCCACTCAAGTATCAATTTAGAATTTTTAGTTGTGCACAAGTGTGACAAACAGGTGAGTGAAAATGCATGTTTTTAACAATTCCACTTGTCAGACAGAATCATCTACACTTTACAATATTAACAAAGAGTTTATCCAAAATAAAGTACCTGAACTGGTAATAAGGTATCCTCCTATACTCTACGCCAAGGAGGAGAAGGAGAGCAATTGTGAAGTTCCTACCATTTTAAACTAGGCTGTTAGGAAGCAAAGCTGCATTCAGGCCTTTATTCTCAAACCCTGACATTTGAGGACGTGAAGGGGTTTTCCCCACCCAAGCATGATAAGCATGCTGCCGGAAGTCTGTAGGCATTCTACTGTGCTGAACACATTACACATCCCACACTTCCTCGTGTCACTTTCCAAATTTTTTGCTATCAATATATTAAAACATAACACAGTCATTTGCTATTCTGGGTGTGGGAAAACATGAAAAATTCAAGTACCTTTAAATAACACTTGGATATCTCAAATAGACGCTGGCTGCAAGTTGCAAAGCACTTGTGATCTTCACCAATGCCATGCTTCCCAAGGGTTTTTGTCACCACTTCCTTCAGCATCTTGGAGGGGGGGAAAGGCAGCATTTATGCCATAAATTTTATAGTAGGAAGGCATAATAGATTGTATATTGCTAAATCAACATTTTAAATGAAGTGGACATGAGCACTTTGATTCCACTATAGATTCAGGAGTGAAACTTTATATGTTATAGATAAGTTTGTCAGTGAGTACATATTCAACAGGAAGCAACAACACATATATTTTTTATCTTACACATATTAGTAAACATGCATTTGTTACATTCACAGCTTTATGTCAGCCAAACCATTTCATTGTCCAATAAAAGATATAATGCACAAAGTGCACCTCTCATGCTGGAGCAAGAAATGGGAAAAGCTGTTAGATTTCCTTTATCTGAAGGTACAGATTGCTTGTTTACCTCCTACACAGGAAGCTGAATAAAATATTCATATTATCCTTTGATAATTATTCACAGTATTGCTAAAGAGTAGGGTTTTTAAAATCCATCTCATAGCATGCTTGTTTAGATTTTCCTTTCATTGATGCTGTTGTTGAGCTGCTTTTAATTTCTTTCCCCCTTTGATTAATTACTTAAAGGTGATTCATATGTTACAGTTTCCTGTGCTGAGATTATTCTCCATCTGGGGAAAGTGTACATGCTATAACATCACTGTATAAAGCTTTCCAAAATTTTCAGAATGGTGCATTAGTCCTATATACTGAATACTTTACTGTGTGACAGCAGTACCAAACTGTTAGACTAGCCCTGCTCTAACTGGTCACCTGAGGGCTGTCCCTTGTCCTATGTACTTGCAGTCCACCTTGCTCCATAACTTTCCTTTGGGATACACAATGCCATGAAGGAGGAGCAGCCAGTACATTTCATGAGGTCACATGCAGCACACTGAGCTGCTTTTGCATACTTGGAGCCCATGCCACTGTATTTGGTGGCAAAGCAATTCAAAAGCCAGAATTTTACTGTTAGAACAAGGCACACAGGAGATATACATCCTAACATTAGATTTCCTGCAAAAGTAAGGCGGAGGGCACCTCTGATCATTACTGCAGTGATGAAATATAGGCAAAATATGTGCCCCACAGCAAGACTCAGGGAATCAGTCAAAATGCCCATCTCTGGTCCACCAGTCTGCAAAAGAGCAAGATCTCAAAGCAATGGGAGTAATAAGATTTAATGCAAAATTCCAAAGGCAGACTGGAGAGGCTGCAAAGTTGTGCATTTCTGATATTTTGTATCATCTTAGCTCTAACACATTGAAGCCATACTTTGATCTCGCTTATTTAATCCAGAAAAGGCAAAAGGGGAAATAAATAAATATCCCTTTTCAGTTATCCTGAAAAGAACTTTACCCGTATATGCTTCTGAGACCTTGATTCCTTCATGGGTTTTGATGTTTCTGGCTCTTTACCACACCTCTGGTTTGCTGACCTGTTCTTGGAGGTTACTTGGTGCACCTGATGGTGAGACTGTTTGACAGCTAGAGACGGCAGAGAGATGGATGTCTCCAGGCGCTGCCTTGTGACAACTCCTGAATGGCGACTCCCATTACTTATGCTCCCTTGGGACAAGAGAGAATCTGTGCTTTCAGATTTGACTAATCTAGAAAAAGGAGTGGATGAAGCAAAACAGATTTTAGAGATATTTAATTGTACATTGTGCTTGATTTGCCTTTAAAATACTAAAATAATGTCACATACCAGCCACTGAAAACTATCTGTCTGAAAGCAAAGTAAAAAAAAAATACACATTTTTGTTTCTGAGCATTCCTTGTCTCTGATAAAGATAAATAATGGAATCACTTTGATGAACAGTCTCAGCTAATATTTTGCAGGATGCAAAGCAATGGGAGTTAAATGTGAAAATGCCTTCAGGTCTCCTTTCAATATTTTCAGTACTAAGAAAAGGTTATCACACATGAAAAAAAAAATAGGAAGAGATGGAGAGGAATTAGCTAGAAAGGGATTAAGAACATCTGAACATTTAGCTAGCTCTGCTACACAAAGCCCACTCTTTAGAATAAAAGAGAGCTGAATTTACACAAGAAAGATCTCAAATTTTAAATTACTTTTTTTTAAAAAAAAAGTAGCATTATCACCTCTTGTTGGGATAAAGACCATCCAGGTCTTTTGATCTGCGTTTTAGCCTGGAAGCCTCTGTTTGGAGCTCCCTTTGTAAAGACTCCCCATCGGGGATGCTGCCAGGCTCTGACAAAACTGCAGGCGATGGCAGAGGGCTCAAGGCACATGGCACAGGGCAGCACTCTTTTGTACAGGTAGTCTGAGTTTCGTATCGGATAAGACGAGTCTGAAGTTCAGCAAATCCCACATCCCTTTCCAAAGCTTTTCTGTTGTCTAGACAGTATCTAAAATGAAATAGAAAATTAGATGTAGAAGCCAGAAGCTTTGAGGAAGAACTGTGGATCCCCCCCCCACCCCAGTTAGAGAAAAAAATACACTTTCTGTTTATCTTTCAATATAGAAAAACTTCCTTTGCTTCCTTTATCTGACTCCCTTGCAAACTTTGAAAAAGGTCTTTACACATCTGTTATGAAATGGAGGGGGGGAATCTTCTCAGACATCTAACTATCCTCCATCATAGTGAGCTTGCATGGTGATACAATATACTTATGTAACCCCTCCCTACAATTTGGGCAAAAGTATCTAAAAGACATTCATAATTGTTGCAATGTGGCATAGCGGATAGTGCTAAATCCAGAATCATGAATTAAAATCTCAGCCATTAAGTTAATTGGATCACCTTTTGACCAATCACACTGTCTCAGCTTAACCTGAATGAACCAACTTCACAAGATTGTTGGGTCTCCACAATGTTAATGCAAATGTAAACAATCAATCATTAAATTCTTTCAGCACCGTACCGAGACTAAATACTACAATGTTATGCACATTTATTCAGAAGCAAGTCCCATTACTCTCAATGGAGTTTATTCTCTTGCAAGGGAGTTTAGGACTGCCCGCTAAAATGTGCCAAATATATTTAAACTACCCTGCCTCATCAGCCTCCAGTAGTAAGCATTCTCCTTCTGAGCTAGTAGCCTTAACACTGGGCAGGTAGCCCTACAAAGAAAGCCAGTGATGGCTGGGTCTTTAATAGCCTTCTGGTAATGTCACATGTTCCTGATGTCCACTTGGCAGTCATTTGCAACAGGGCAGTGCAATGGCACCTCCTAGATAGAATGCTTTTCCATCAGAATTCAACACACTCTAAATAGCCTTCATTTCTGACGCATATTAGGAATATATTTATGGAGTCCATTCCTGCACTGATTTCTTGGACTTCAAAAAGAATTTGTATGTTGTGTATTGTGCATAATTTACATTTTATATTTGTAAATAAAGGAACATTCTTGCTAAGGGAGACAAGAGAAGTAGATCTTAGAAAGAGAGGGGGGTTGCAGACTGCCAGAAATAGTGCAAACTGAGTCCACTTTTAGGGTTAGGGTTAGGGAATCATGGGAACTGTATTTTATTGTGGCACCAGAGCTCTCTGACAGAGAAGGCTCAATGTCTCAGACCAAAAACAATTCCCATGATTCCCTAGCACTAACCCTAACCCTAAAAGTGGACTGAATTTGCAGTATTTCTGGCAGTCTGCAACCCCCCCTTAGTTTTCTATTAAGTGTTCTGACTTGAGGGTTCTGGCAGCTTTAGTGAAAAAAGTAACTTCTACAAGTTCTGAAGCCAGTGGAATACATTCTTAGCTACCAACAAAAGGCAGGCAGGCAGGCAGAACCAACCCTCAAGAGCAGGGACAGGCAACCTTTTTGAGACCTGGGCTGGTCTCCCGTAG
>CM034706.1:17817816-17842388 GCA_020142125.1 Phrynosoma platyrhinos
TATATCTTTGTATTTTAGAATCTTTTCTAGTTCTTTCATAGACACCCTTCGCATTCTTAGTCTTCTGCTTTCCTGACTGCAGTCCCCATTTCTATCAATTTTTGATCCCAGGTATTGGAATTCTTTTACTATTTCTTTTTCTTCATTGTCTAGGTTGAACTTGTGAAGGTCCTTGGTGGTCATTATTTTTGTTTTCTTTATGTTCAACATTAAGCCTGTTTTAGCACATTCTTCTTTGATCTTCCTTAGTAGGTGTTCCAGGTCTATGAGGTTTTCTGCTAGTATTATGGTGTTATCTGCATATACTGAACATATATTGCTTATTGAAGATAAATAGTCAAAATATATACTGTATTTTCTGGAGTATAAGACTTTTTAACCCAGGAAAATCTCCAAAGTCGGGGGTCGTCTTATACGCCGGGTGGCAGAGGAGAGGTGAGGCGGGAGGAGGAGGAAGAGAGGAAGTCCAGGTCAGAGGAGGAGGAGGGGGGAGGAAGAGGTGGCGTGCTGTGGCATGAAGCAGGAGGAGGAAGCAGCAGCGGATAAGAGGCGAACCCCTATCCTGGGGTTTTCTTGGCAAGACTGGTTCAGAGGAGGTTTGCCATTGCCTTCCCCTGAGGATGAGAATGTGTGGCTTGTCCAAGTTCAACCAGTGGGTTTCATGGCAGAGTGGGGAATCAAACCCAGGTCTCCAGAGTGGTAGTCCAACACTCAAACCAATACACCATGCTGGCTCCTAATCCCATGTACTACCTGTGAAAGAATGGCAGACTTTTTTGTTGTTCTTGTGTGTCTTCAAGTCCTTTCCAACTTATGGCGACCCTAAGGCAACCTTATCTGAGGGTGAGAGTATGTGACATGCCCAGGGTCACTTTCTTGGCTGCAAATTGTACATACCCCAGAATGCATCACCTAGCATATTGGCAGTCCTTCCCTCCAACACTTTCTCATTTTCCCCTGTTGGAAGAGGGGTCATCTTATACAGCGAGTACAGTATATCCCAAACTCTATATTTTAAGTGGAAATGTTGGGGGTCGTCTTATACGCCCAGTCGTCTTATATGCCGGAAAATACGGTATATGTGGAAGAAATGTAAATGGCTCATCAAAGAGATGGCAATAAAGTATTCTCCCTTTCTTTCCCCCATATCCAGTGCTGTCTTAAGCAGGTTCATTCAGAAGCAAATCATTAAGTTCCATGAGAGTTATTCCCTGGCAAACCTGTACACAATTTTAATCTCAAAGTAATCAAATTCTGTTGGGGGAAAATCCCCCCCCCCAATATCACTGCACTTGTATCTTAGAAACAAGCACAGTCATCCTTCCACTTTTGCGGGGGATTTTTTACAGACCCCCCCTGCGAAAATGGAAATTTGCAAATATTCAATCCCCATAGGGTTGAATACCTGCACACCATGGGCGCACACACCAATTTAACCCTCCCAGCTTGCCGGTCCATGAAGGACTAAGACCTCAGACTTGAAGTCGGTGAAATTGGGTGAAACAAGTGTACTTCTTGTAATTGTGCTGTGTCAAAACCTATAATTGCATCAGTGGATTTTAAATGTCCATATTCACTCCATTCCATTAGCTACAGCCATTTCAAGGGGGAAAAACACAGTCCATTTATATATGAAGTAAGAACAAATTACACCAGATTCTCTATGTATTTACTATGAATATTTTATTCACCATTAGCTTCTACAGCTTGTACCCAGTTGAGAAATGAACTTATTCTGTCCTCTGTTGGGGATCAGCTGGGAAGAGCCGCCAGGTAACACAACAAAGAGAGGGAAGTCATTTATATTAACATATATTTAATCTAAATGAATGTTACCTTGCAAACACTATTTTAATGCTTTTCGATTTAAACCCATCATACAAGGAAAGATTTTCACCCAACTGTGTATATGACTTAAGCTATCTCCCCTCTTGTACTCATTTATCATCAGTACCAAAAAGTTTGATAGCACGCTCAGCAACATTTCCTTGCATCACTTTACTGATGAATTCTGTATCTGCATGGAATACAAATTATTTTCAGACATATGTAGGAAGCTTCCCTTATTGACTGACTGATACAGTCATCACTTTTAGCAGTTTGCTGTGTTGAAATCACAAGTTAAAGCTTTTCACAACATATAGATATCACTCATATCTACATATCAAACTACTGTTTAAATTATAACTACAAGGGCTGGTTGAAAAAGCTGAGAACCATATTTTACTGCTGGGTCCTATTTTTATTTGGTTTGCATTTTAATCTTTTCATACACCTTGTAATTCAGCTAAGGGCAACCCAACCATAGAGCTATCTGCTTTGCAGGCAATAAAACTCTCCCCACCCCTAAATCAAACAGAATTCGACTTCCAGCTAAGGGATGCAGGGGGACTTCCTTCTAAAGCAGAGGCTTACCTGATGTGCAATTCTAATTTTTCTTAATGACAACACTTTCTAAACATTGTTTGAACTCACTAACTCCTCCAGAGTTTATAATGTAAATACTGTCAAATTAAACCCCAAATTAAGATAAATTTCATTTATATCAGCTCAATAGCTGGCTGTTCTCACTGTTACTCACTCAGGCAGTGGTTCAAAGTCAATGCTTGGACACAAGCCAGTTTCTTCTCTCTTTGTAAAATCTGTTCTGCACAGAAATGTGGGAGAGATCTAACGAATTCTTCAAACAAACCTGTGTTGATGAAAGGGAGAAGTGAAGACAAGAGATGATCAAATTCTATTACATCTTGAAAGTTAATAATATGAATGACTCAAGTAGGAAATATCCTGGCTCAATGCCCAGGAGGAAAACACTGTAAGAACTTTATAACCAGCAATCACCGATGATATCAGAGGTAGATATATTCTCTAGCACAATCCAAAATCCAAAGAATTTAAGATTTTCATAGAAATTCAGCTGGAGTCTACCTCTTCTTTACTTCTCAAAAAGCTCTACAATAAATACACATGCGCACACATCAAACAATAACTGAACAAAGCTATTTAAAATACAGTTGTCTCTCCCCATTCGCAGACTTCAGGTACGCGGTCCTGCTCTTCACGGGAGGGACAAGAGGGGAGGGATATAATGGCAGTACCCCCCATGCCATTGTTTTCAATGGGGCTGGAATATTTGTGAGCCGGCTACTGTATAACATCCATTAAACAAAGAGGATGTGTATAATGAGAAAGGCAATTGCATAATCAGGTAAACCAAGCAGGATAATAAAAAGCAAATAAAGGGCCACCTGTCTATCTGACCTGGAGAAACAGAACAGCTCTCTGAAGGGGGGAGGGGGAACCAGCTCACAAAGGTGATCCTAACCTATGATTTGGCTGTAGGGTGGGAACTCAACGTTGACCAACAATTCAGAAGCCAGGAGGGAATTTGTCTTTTTTAATTGTCTTTGACCATTACTTCTCTGCTTCTCTGCTCTGGGTGGGAACTAAACATGCTGTTTGCATGAACGCTCTCTCTATACAATCCCTAACAATATGAAGATTTGTCATTCCAACAATCTCATTTTTCTTCCCCTGCATATTTTTTAAATCATTTTTGCTTGAGGGAGTACAGTCATACCTTCCAATTTGCGGGGGATCTGTTCCAGACACACACACACCATGAATCGGGAAAAATCTCAAATATTGGGGTCCCATTTGTTTTAATGGCCACGCACTCCTGCCATTTTATCCCTCCCTGCTTGCCGTCTGCAAACAGGCAAAACCATGTACTCCAAGTCCACAAACAGGGAGGGATGAGTGTATAGTTCTTGGGGGTAGGGTGGGTGAGATGCATCTTCTGATTGGCCTAATAAAGGCATCACCAATCTGTATTTTGGATTTTGTTTTATAATCAATGTAGCTATTTTTTAAAAATTTTAAGTGGAGTAGAAGATAATAATAATAATAATAATAATAATAATAATAATAATAATAATAATAATAATAATCTTTATTTATACCCCATCTTTAGCCAAGGCTGTCAAGGCGGTTTACATATAAAAACAACATATACCCCCCTTTAAAAATATATAAAATCATTTTACAAATTAAAATCTTAATTACATTATCTTAATTACTTAATTAAATTAAGATCAAGTGAATCAATGGGGATTACTGTGTTTATTTTGCAAGTCCCATTCATAAACTGTGTTTACTTTAATTGGACTAACAACTGGATTTAATCCCAAATTCTAAAAGTTTAAATATCATATATTTATTAAAGAACTTAGTCCACATCTTGTTCTCCATGAAATGAAAAGCCAGCCATTTTATTCCATGTGAATAAACTTGCCTACTTCTGATTCTTCTGTCTTTGTGGTCAGTGTTCCAATTGCTTCTGCAAGAGTGGCTGAGCCGTTGATCTGATTGGCTGAATAGATCAATGTTGCCTTACATCCTCCACAGCCATTGCCTCGTACCAAGAAATAATAGTTGCACATTTCTCCCTTCAGATCTACTTCTGGAACTAATGAGAATAAAAAGAATTGTGAGACAAAAAGACTCAGAGGCCCTACTAACACTAAGAATAATTTGTTCACCTACATATTACGAAAATTTGCAGTAATTCTGAATACATTTTAGATTTAGAGCATATAATTCCTATCTTTTTCATAGTAATCTAAGTAAAATAAATATGTAATTTAAAAGAAATACAAATACCTATTCATTTATAGATGTAGAGTGAGCTTCTTCTATTATTTGTGTATTTTATTTGTATAAGGAACATTAAACTCTGATGCCCAATAAAGTTTTTCAACCAAGAGAAAGAAATATTTCTTCATTCTACATCCCTATTATGTTTATTTTATATTCTACCCATCCTGTGCTCAGAACAGCTAAAAATCAGATCACAATATATATATATATGATAAAAGCAATGCTCTGATACACATTTGACAAAATGCACTAACAAACTGATGAACAGTAAGACTGAATCATTTTGCTAGCTACTGCCATAGATGTTGCCATTTCTGATACTGATACATGTCAAATGAATAGTCAGAAACAACCCAAAAGTGTTTGGAGCCAGTGCTGAATTACTGGGTATATTGAGACATCTTGGTAAGGGGAGACTCCATAGGAACTGGCTTACTAGAGATGAAAAGATGAGCTGACTCCTGCATTTTGACTCTTCCTGCTTGCTCTCTTCCATGATTTGTCTCCCATGACATCCAAGTATAAGTGCCATTGTCTGATTTGTTTCTCTTCACAAACACATGAGAAACAAATCTCAAACAAAAATGGTTTTCTGTGGCTGTTTGTTGCATGAGTTACAAAGCAGACAGCCAAGGGGGGGAAGCACACAAGAGGTGACTGTATCCATGTTTGGGAGTCATGACAGCCACTCCTGCCACAAATGACAGGAACACAGCATCAAACCCATTCCTGATAAACTGGAATTCTACAGAATTCTAGCTTGCCATGATATATAAACATGGTTAGTGTCTGCACTTGGACATCACATTAATTACTGATAAGCAAGACCTGAATGGACCTGGCTTATGCACTCTCTTGTTCTCCTCTTGAGTCACCAAAAAGAGAAGTTTGAAGCAGGAGCTTCACTTCTGCTACTTTGACATTATACTTTCCAATATTGTACTAATCCAGAATCATACTCCATACAAGCTTGCCTGAGCTTTGAGATCTATGGGAGAGATCCTTCTTTTGGTCCTGTCACATTGAGAGGCACATTCATGAGGATGCCAGGGAGAGCCATTTCAGTGGCTATTCCCAGACTGCAGAACTCCCTTCTGAGGGAGGTTAAACTATTCCCACCCCTCTTGCCTTTCCACTGACAGGCAGAGACTATACTATTCAGGCAGGCCTTCTGCAATTGTTTGCCAAATACAGACAAGGGGTGTAAATGGTGCAGCCTGACTTTTTAATATTTATGTTTTATTATTGAGAAATTTTAAACTTTTTAAACATAAATCGTGTGACAACTTTAATTTGCACCTCTTGGAATGAACAGTTTATTTCTGTATTTAAAAATGCTTGGATTATTGTAGTTTTACTGCTACTTCTTTTTTAATTAAGTTGGAAGCCACCTTGGGAGAAATTTACAATCTGAATGTAATCAATCAATGAGTAGTAGTCTTAACTAGGCTTAATTTGAACAAGTCAGCTTCATAAACCATGGTTTGAAGCTGGCTTGTAAAACTAATCTTCATTAAGATTAATCACATTTTGCTAGATTTGTATGGCATGACAATTATCTATATATGGCAAGGATTAATTGAAAGAAGTGAATCCATAATCCATATTCCTCCTTGTGTCCACACCAGTGGATGAACAGGGAAAAGCCAGGTTTGTTCATGTCTTGCTAAAACACAGAACATAATGTTGGCAATTTTTTTGACTTCTTGATCTCCTGATTAGAAGTTGGGAAATCTTAGAACAAGAAATTTAAATGCACACACAACTTTTCTCACCATTGATGACTTTTGGTTTCCGAGCTATATATTCTTTCCATTTCTTGGTACTTAATTGGCTTGGCATAGGAATCAACATGCCACTGACACTGCAGGGCAATACAAATAAAGCTCCTACCTGTAAGGAAAGCATAAACACACACATACACACATACACCAACTTTTCCATTATCCAGCAACATTACAAAATATGAATTTATGAAGCATAAGATATTAGCCTGATCTATCAAGAGGATTCTCTTTCTGTTGAGATGTGAATCAGGTTCAAAATAAAAAGATGCAAAGAGAACTTTAAGAAGCTGCCTCAGCCTCAGCATTTTTACATGGGCATAGGTATCCATGAAAAAAGACTACAGCACCTCCAAAGGTCATGTTTTTTCTAACCTACAATAATATCTGCCCCAGCAACAGCAATAAACACAGAAGACTTTGAATCAAGTGAAATGTTTCCAAGAATATCCTGTCCTAAAATGCACTCAATTTCAATTGCCAGCTATAATTTCATTTCCTTTTTTAAAAATAATCTTTATTAATTTTTGATTTAATATGAACTAACAAAGAACATAAAAGAAAAACAATAAAAATAAATAATTTACAAGGACTGACAGAGACATACTATATTACACATATAACTATACAATTACATATCCCATTCTCAATTAATTATCTACACATGTTCCCTCCATATTTAACATAACTAAAATTACTTATTCCTTGATGAATGTCTTATTTCTTCTCTTTTCTTTATTTGAGGTTTGACTATTTACAATTCAGTTACTTAATTTTACTCTGGATTGTATTTTTCCATTTCTTGACCATTGTTCGTTAAAGTGCTCAAGTGATTTGTTTCTAAGCAAACATGTTAACTTGTCCATTTCTATTTAACCTAAACTTTCCAGTAACATTCTATTATTGATGGAATCTTGCTATTCTTCCAATTACTGGCATAAACTACCACTGCTGCAGTCAGCACATAAAAGAGAATTTTACCATTATTATTTTCTATTTTTTTTATTCATTATCCCCAATAAAAATATTTTTGGTTCTTTTTAAAATTTCAGTTGTAACATCTCCTATATTTCTTCATGAATCTTGGACCAGAACCTCTCTGCAATAACATTCCCACCACATGAGGAAGAATGAGCCCAACTCCTTTCTGCACTTCCAACAATTAAAAATCTAATTAAAAATCCAAATTATTGTTATTATTTTTCTTTTCAGTTAGATACCATCTATATTGTAGTTTACAGAAACTTTCTTTCATATTATAATTTAATGTATATTTCAATTTCTTTTTCCATAACTCCTCCCATTCTTCCATCTGGATCATTTTCCTAGCTCTTAGGCCCAATGGATCACACATTCATCCTCCATCTCGCATCCCAGCAAGATCTTGTAGATTTTTAAAACAAGGTGATCTGATTTCTTCAGTAGTAATTTCTTCATTTCTGTTTCTTTATTTGAAATCCATTAGAGTTTTAGATCCAATATATATCTTTCTTTTATTTGCATGTATAAAAGCCAGCTGCATTTGATATTTTCCAGCTGTAGTTCCTCTCTAGATTTCACTCCCCAGTTACCATTTTCTTTTATTAATAACTCATTATACATTAGTCATTTATTTTCAGAATTTCATCATTGTAGTGTAAAGCTTCATTTGGAGAAACACTTTTTGGATTATTTCAATTTATTCTGGTTTTATACTTTTCTCAGATTCTCCACAGTGCTCTATATAATGATTTTTAAAATCCCCATTTACTTTTACTTTATCATAGTATAGGCAAGCAGCTGAAGATATTGTCTATTCCTTCTAAATATAACAAATTTCTAATCTAAGCCAATCCTTTATCCACTCAAAATCACTGGCATAATAATACAGTTTCAAATTAGGTAGTTCCAGTCCACGTCTAATTATTTCATCTTACATAACCTTTGCTTTAATTTTGGGTTTTCTACCTGCCCAGACAAAATTTGTTATAAATTCCCTTTAAAAGGAGTATCGTTCACTATTATAGGAATAGTTTAGAACAAAAATAACATTTTCAGTAGCACGTATATTTTTATAACTGAAATGCGAACTAATAGAGATAAATTACTACTGAAGGAACCAGATCAGTAGATTAATAGATTAATCAGATTAATTGGATTTGTTGTTTAATTCTATTTTAGGGGGATGGGAGGGTGGGGTTATGGGAAGAGGGAATGTTTTTTAACTTTTTTCTGTTTTTTTAACTTGTTGTACCCCGCCCCAATTGCCACGCAGAGGGGCGGGCTATAAATAAAAATTTATTTTATTTTTTTTATTATAAATGTATTTTTTCATTTTTCCAACTTTACTTTGATTTTACTCCAAGTTTCTTCATAATTGTTTTTAAATAATTTGGATTTTTTTGTTGTCGTTACTGTTACTCCCAGTATCTTATTTTCTTTTCTATTTTAAACCCACATCTTAATACAAATAATTCTTTTTCCTTATGAGTCAAATTCATGGTTAATACTTTTGTTTTTTTCCTCATTAATTTTAAATCCTGAGTAGAGTCCATATTCTTTTAGTTGATCTAATACCTTCTGAATACTTTCTAAAGGTTCTGAGAGGTAGATAACCATATCTTCTGCATATAAACTTTAATTTAGTTTCATAATTTTTTATTTTGACCCCTGTAATCCTTTTATCTCTTCTAGTGGAACTGCTGAAGAGAAGTCAGCTTTTAAGGTAATCACTGCTCTATGCTTAGTTTAAAACAGGGTTGGGGGGGATGGACCAGTTTGTTTTTAAAAAGCAAAAAACAAAACCTATTTTTGTTTCAACTGGATTATTTTATTATTATGTATTAATAATTTTTGTATTAATATGTAGATTGATATCTACATTAATAGAGATTAAATCAGAAAATTAAGTAACAAAATGCAGTTCAGATGTTATTAAATAATAATTTGTTCTTTTACAAAGTGCTCTTTTAAATAAAGTTGATTTGGTTGGACTTATGTTAATTGAAAGGTTTATTTCTGATTGACTTTTCTTGTACTGTAAAATAAAGTGATTAAAAAGAAGCAACTGACCAGACACTGGTCTATCAATGAACAACTGTTAAAGTTAAAATGTTTCCATTCAAACAATCGTTGTTCCGGTCAAAAGGTTGGAAAATAGTAATATCAGCCATGTTTTAAAAAAATAATCAATTAAAAAAGCAAGAAAGTGGGGGATTTTCCAAGTCACCTGGGTTAAACCACCCAAACCTGGTTTAAAACCTATACCCCCAGCATATCTATGGATACGTTTCTGTGAAGACCTGATTCAGCCCTTTCAATTTTACATGCTTCCTGTACCCACTTCAGAAATGTAAAAAGCAATTTCATATGCCAGAAAAATATGTAGGTGAAGTGAGAAAAATGTTGCTCTTTTTCACTTTTTCTCAAATCTGTGTACTTTTCTTGGCTGACATCAGCATTCAAGAAACAGATGACAAAGCAAAGTAATCAGATAATAAATGTCAGGATGAAACCATAGATTTATCAACCTATCTCAATTACTGTAGTTTAGCTTTATACTCAGTCATTTAACAAGTCATACAGACTAAAAACATTTTTCTAGAGGGAAAATGTTTACCCTTCCAAGAAATGCTTACAACTGCACTTAGATTAACCTGTATTTAAGCTTACTAACCACTTTGAACTTAGAAGCAAGATGATCCATCATATATCAGTTTTTCAGCATACATATAAATGTTATATTGTGCTTTATGTCACAAAAATGTAGCAATATACCTTTCCAGGCAAAGATGAAATCTGATTCCAAAATAACCTCGATTTTTCCTCAACATTAGTTTTTGCCAAGCTCCTACATAGAAAATTAAGGAATCACATTTTCACACAAAGCCATGAAGAACAGCCTTTTAAATTTGTCCATGCAACACTAACATTTTCCCCAATGTAGCTTAAACATTGAAAGTCAATACTTATCAACTGTTTCTTCTCATAAGCCTGTTTATGGAGTCCATGTGATTTTTCAAGAGTACTACACTGGTATACAAGATAGCAAAATCACACACACATCCTGCAGATTAATTATAGACATTATAGCCAGGGTCCCATACAGATTCAACACTAACATAACTGGGCAATATATTTGTATATATTTATGGAGCTTCCCATTGAAAGGCCCTCCCAACATCCCAAATGCCACTGCCAAGGCCTTGTAGCTAGAGAAGAAAGGGCAGTATCTGGTAGATTTAAGGCCTAAGCAGACTGCCAGAAATAGTGCACATTAAATTGAGGCACTGCCCTGGCTTAGTGCTAGGGAGTCATGAGAATTGTATTTTTTTTCTGAGACATTGAGCCTTCTCTGTCGGAGAGCTCTGGTGCCACAATAAATTACAATTCCCATGATTCCCTAGCACTGAGCTAGGGCAGTGCCTCAATTTAATGTGCACTATTTCTGGCAGTCTGCTTAGGCCCTACATCTCCTTCCCCACTGCCATTCCCTTTTCCTTATGTGTTGTGTCTTATTTAAATTGTAAGCCTGAGAGCTGGGAATTGTCAAATTAAGAATTTGTAAGCTGCTCTGAGAGCCTTTGTGGCTGAAAGAGTAGGTATAAGTACTGTAAACAAATAAATAAAATCTGCCTCCATTTCACAATCATAAAGTTTGATACAACTGCATGTTTAAAGCTAGCTATTACCTTTTCAAACATTTAATGTTTCAGAAATGTCACTGACACATGTTTTCAAAACACCTAAATCATACAGAATAAGCCCTGAAGCAAAAGGATACAGCTCAAAGTGAAGGTTTGACACAAAAGAGGAAGGCAAATGAGACAACAGCACCAGCTGAACAAATTTTAATGCAGGGCCATAATACTGGAAAACCTGAGAAGAAAATAAGTTGAAAAAATCATTTTGATATTATTTTTGCAAAAGCCAATGCATACATACTTCTAAACAAGGCGTGGAACAGGGGTTACGTATATTAAAACTGTGATCTGAAACACTGTCTGTACAAGAGTTCTCCACTTCCACTTTCCCCCTGGTAAGTATGATGAACCAGTAAAAGTTAGGGGAGCCTTCAGAGGGAATATGGACTGTGACTGACAAGAAAAACTGGCAACTTAGATTAAGGGAATTTGCACCAGACTGATTTTGGAATTCATTGCTTACTCCCTAGAAGGAATCACATTTACTTGCATTCTTTCTTTTCTGGTCCTATCCTTCCCTTCTTCAATTTGTTGTTTTTTTTTTCCCCACCAGATCTTGAGCCTGTTAGTTTCCAGGAGGTAGAAGCCTTTCTACCTTGTCTATGTAACTCTGTAGGGCAGCAATTACTCCTTCAAAGGCTCCATGTTAAGCAATTTGTCTCCAGATATGTGATTATGTTCCATTAACTTTGCATGTGTATCAGGGGACCTGACACACATTTTGCTCTGGATAGTTCTTGTCAAGAAGAGCTGTGTATTCTCCCAACTTGCTAAGCATAAGTTTCCAAAAGGTCTAGGGCAAGTGGTCCCTGGACTCCTATTTTACAATCTCCAAACCACTCCACCAAAGATCCTCAATGCCCTCCAACACCCCCGCAAAATCTGGATTATTTTTCAGGCTAAATATGTTCCAAATCAACAAATCCACCCACCCACCACCATCCAAAACACCAAGAAAACTAAAAGTGATGTTACATGGCTGAAGCTGAACTTCCTACCACCTGTCTCTTGTTTTCCTTTGCAGAACATGTGATGGGTCATGATGTAGACTGGTCTTAATATGGCAGGATAGTGATGCTGGAATCAGAATTCTAAGTGAATACTGTCACTTCCCTTGCCCATTTTTACTATAGCATGACAAAGGCAGTGTGCTTTGGGACCAGACTTTTAAATGATTTTTCCTTTTGTGCATAAATGCCATTCTTTTAAAATAAACCACTTTCTATTTTATTGCACAGATGTGGCTAGATTTAACTATCACTGATTTTTAAAAAGTAAGAAATGCAGTTCAAAGACAGATAGAACAAATGCTTTACCTCTGGCAAACAACTGGTGACATTCTTACTCTGTTCAGTTTCATCGGCAATAAAGGAAGTATTAAAGCACAAAGTGCTGACTGGGTTTCTCGATGCAATGCCTTTTATGCAGAAGTCTGGAAAAGTAATTTCAGATGCAAACTGAAGAAAAGAGACAGAGAAGAATTAAAGTAAAAATACAGACTTCTTTTTAAAATGTCAGAAGTACACTGAAACTGTCAGAAGTACACTGAAACTAAGTACTGTACAATTAACCTAAATATAAACATTGTTAGATTTTTTTAAAAATCCTGTAAAATTGCTTTTTTTGGTATACACTGACCTCTCCCCATTGACATATTTTCTCTTCCTCCCCAAAATGACAGAAAAACAGCTGGCAGAATGCAGTATCTAATTCACCTTGCATCATTCTTTCCTTCCATGTATGAATCTAGTATGGATTTTTCAGCACTTAGGTACCAAACCTTTAATGAATTTCCAAATCCATACCTTTCGCTCCCATATCTGAATTTTTCCTCTCCACAATTCTCTTGAATCAATGCTATTTTGTACGTTTTCAGGAGTCACAATATCAGCAGAAAGATAGTCTGCAACTTTTTGCCAACTACAGCAAGAAGAAAAAATGTGATTAAATTATGTAAAGCCACTAGCATCAAACCTGACAGCTATGAAGGCTGAAAAATATTATCTTCAGAACAATAATGACATATCACACTAGCCATAATTCACTGTAAAAAAAACAAGCTAATGTCTGGATTTTGGCAAAGCACATGTTGTATCACTGGGGGGGGGAAAACAGACCAATAGTAGAGTACAAACATTTTAACTAGACCTATTTAGATATTGTAACATATCACCCATATTCAGTATTCTAAATTGTGCGTAGTAGGAAAATATGGTTACTTGAATTCAACACACATTATTTATGTTCCAAGATATCTACACAATAAATGTTTTATCAGGTTGCATTTTTAAAAAGTGCTTGAATCACTCAATTTGCATCCACAAGATTTAAAATTCCATGATCTGTACATATTGTATATATGCATTTCTTTAACCAAGTCTACATAATAATCAGAAATTTCAGGTTATAAGACAGGAATAGAAAATCTGAAACAATGGGGAGTTCCTTATCCTACCACAAGTAGCTTTTTCTGTTATCTCTGATCAAAGATAAGAAGCTATTTAAAGCCTGGAAAGCTACTGCATGCAACTGAGCTCTGGTCTTCAGGTTCCCTATCCTTTTCCCACACTCTTGAAATTTTTGTTTAGTATTTTGATATTTAGCTTAAGGCTCCCTAAAGCTATGTTACAGGTCAAAAGGTAACTAGATGGGCCATGACACTTGAGCTTAACTTGGCCTACTGTGACACTGAAACACTTATTGCAACATTAGTAGATGCAATACTTAGATGCAATAGTCCAATACAACCCAAGTATAAATCTAAGCAGGACAAAAAAGAAATTCTAAGGGCCTTTGCAGACTGCCAGAAATAGTGCAAATTGAGTCCACTTTAAGGGTTAGGGTTAGTGCTAGGGAATAATGGGAATTGTTGTTTTTTTGTTTGTTTGTTTTTTTGAGACATTGAGCCTTCTCTGTCAGAGAGCTCTGGTGCCACAATAAAATACAGTTCCCATGATTCCCTAACCCTTAAAGTGGACTCAATTTGCACTATTTCTGGCAGTCTGCAAAGGCCCTAAGTAAATGTTATTTCTCTTCAGCCAAAATAACAACATTTTGAAAGTATACTGCTTTTTGGTAAAAACTTGTCGTCCCCCCCCCTCTTTAAATGTGCTTGGCAAAACATGGCACTTGTTGATCTAACTTGAAAAAATAATACTTCATATAAAGCAACAGTTAGAATCATAGAATCATAGAGTTGGAAGAGACCACAAGGGCCATCCAGTCCAACCACCTGCCATGCAGGAACTCCCAATCAAAGCATCCCCGACAGATGGCCATCCAGCCTCTGCTTAAAGACCTCCAAGAAAGGAGACTCCATGAATGGTTTACATACCACTACTCACCTTTTGAGTTGAAGTTACCTGAAGAACCATGAGTTGAGGTAACCACTGAGTTACCTGAATGGTTTACATACCACTACTCACCTTTTGCTGTCATTTGCTACAATAGTGATTTTTGCTCCATGCCATTCTCTCAGGTGTTTCAAGGCACCAACGACTGGCAAGCAATCTTTTAATCGAGAGACCTCTTTTTCTGAAGAGTGCCATATGACATCAACCATTGCTTTTCCTGTAGTGGCGATTACAATGGCATAAAACACATACAAAAAGATCTCCAGACAGCTGTTAATAGCAGCAAGAAATGGAAAGTTGAAGTTACAATGAAGTATCCTTGTGGTCAGCAGAAAGTGGATCACACAGTGAAGTATTAATTGCTCTCTTCAATAATTGATTTATTAATGTACATTTATATGCCATGTTTCTCCCAATGTGAGACCCCAAACAGCCCATAACAGAAAGAAGGACCAATTTGGAAAGACTTTCAATCCTTCTAGCAGAGTCTTTCCTAGTTTGCTGCCCTTGGAAGCAGCAGGTCCTAAGAGGTATCTCTTCTTTGCTGCATAGCTGTTCACTGGTAAGCTGATCAATAGTGAAAGGGAAAAGAGGGAGACCAGAGGAATGGCATGTTTAAGTTCTCCTCCACCATGATGTTTAGTGTTTGTTCGATGAATGGGATAAAAGAGATTGGCTGGCAAATGTGTACAAGCACAAGAAAGAGCCTCCTCATTCCACTGCAGAATGGCAATTCCAGGAGTTCCAAGCATTTCTAGTATGTCAGCTTTATAGGACATAAACATGAACGAATTAAACTGGGTTTCACTACAGTTTCAATGAAATGGTCTCAAAAGGACAAAGATTGTTAAGCTTCCTGTCACCTTTGTAACTCCAATCTGCCTTCTATATAGCACATTAGTATTAGTCTCACTTCATGACCATTTTTCTGTTCTCTAATATTCAGCCACAATGTGCTCAAACAGCATAATCTCTTAATGTCATTTTCAAGTCTACCACAAAAGCTTTGTTTTAGTCTTGCTGTAAGCTGCCTCGTGTCTCATGTCAGGAGAAACAAAGGATATAAATTAAACTGAATAAATAAATAAATAAATGCTGTAAATAAAGAGTTTACTTATTTCCATTAAGATGCTTAATCTTTTTCAATTCTTACACTTTTTAAACTTTTCAAACCATATATTGTAAGTAGAAATCTATGGTCATTAGAGATTTGGAGGCATGGGAGAGGGGAACAGAAAAATGTGGGGCAAAACACATTTTCTTCCTAGGGCTTTTTTCCCCTCCTCTGAAGCATTTTCCACAGGGCAAATTTAAAAAAAGATTATAAAATATTTTATTTTAGAATGCTGAATAAAATATTCAGAAAACGGATTAGGGAATATTTTATTTTAGAATGCTGAATAAAATGTTCAAGGTGCTCATACCTTTAGTCCCCCCCCCCCCAATTAGCACTAAAAACTATGTAACAGAAGGAAAAAAATATTTAAGGTTATACACTTCATCAGAGCTTTGCAATTCCTTGTCTCGGTTTCTTTTTCTCAGTTCTTTTAATGAAATGAGTACTTTATGTCTGCTTGAGACTGTCAAACTAGAGGAAATAAAATATTTTGCCTGTTTTACTAATATTGAGGGTTTCTTCTGTTTTTATAGTGTTTTTTGTCTTTGTTTTTGTTTGCTCCTCATAAAACTGGCAAAAAACAAAGATGTTCCTTACAGTTCAGGTATTCCCTACAGTTCAAGACTTAATTTTTTTTTTTTGGAAAAACATTTTATTCCCCATTACTTCAAAATCTTTGACCCCAAAGCATGGCAATGATCCAACCCTGGCTGGTGACACTATAAACTATTTCAGAACAGCAGAATTATTTCCCAGAAAGAGTCAAGCATATATCAATAAGACAGACAAAAAAAAAAAAAAAAAAAAAAAGAGCTACTTGAAGAAAATTCAATATACCAATATCCACAACAATTTGTGAAAAACACGTTAAACCTAAGTGAGTAAAAATACAAGCTGTAAAAATAATGAGCAAAATAAAATACTGATTTCCAAATTACCGGGAGCAGGAAGTTTATCTGCTAATAGATGTATACTCTCTGCAGATTCTTCATAAAGACTGAAAGACAAATTTTGAAAATAAAGGAAAATATTACCATCACTATTCAGATCATCATATTTCAAACTGAGAAACAAAGAACCAGATACGTCTCTAATGTATCAATTGTTGCCAGCATTCAACTAGTAAATTCCAGCACAATGAAAACATCAACTTTGAGCACAGGAAGACATGATTATCGTTTCTGACTTATGGAAACCCTAAGATTAACCTTTCATAGGGTTTTCTTGGCAGAATTTGTTCAGAGGTGGTTTGCCCTTGCCTTCCTCTAAGGTTGAGAGATCGTGACTTACCCAAGATCACCCAGTGGTTTAACATGGTGGAACCTGAATTTGAATCCTGGTCTCCCAGTATCCTAGTCCAACATGCAAACTACTACACCATGCTGGCTCTCAGGAGGACATGACAGAGGTGCATAAAATTATGTATGGGATAGCAAAGGGAGACTTTTTTCTTTTCACATAATATTAGAACCTGGGACTATCCCATGAAACTGAATTTTGGCTTGATAAAAGGAAATATTCAGGCTTGATAAAAGGAAATATTCAGGCTTGATAAAAGGAAATATTTCTTCATACTATGCACAGTTACTATGAATCCACATGCATTCTTTCACTAAAAAGGAGAGAAAATGCAAGAACAGAATCTCTGAGAAACCAGGCACCAGTGCAGAGGAGCACCAAGCCCTCGCTTCTCCAGAGGAAGACAAAGCAGACTTTGCTGGGCCCTTCTCTCTTATCTGTCCATGTTTTCTTCCCCCCCTCCCCTAATGTATATGCTGCTTCTGTGAAGGGTTCACCATCACAGTCCAGTGCAAAATGTAATACAGTGGCCCCTCCACATTCGCTGGGGTTAGGGGCAGAGAACCCACATGAAAGTGGTAAAATTCTTGTATGATTCTAACTTATGTGCTGAGTTGTATATCTTTGCATTTTAGAATCTTTTCTAGTTCTTTCATAGCCACCCTCCCCATTCTTAGTCTTCTGATTTCCTGACTGCAGTCCCCATTTCTATCAATTTTTGATCCCAGGTATGGGAATTCCTTAACTATTTCTATTTCTTCATTGTCTGGGTTGAACTTGTGAAGGTCCTCGGTGGTCATTATTTTTGTTTTCTTACAAGAACATCATACAAGAACAGACCCTTAATTTCTATAAACAATTCATTTTAACTACAGTCACCCTCCTTTCTTGCGGACTTAAAGTCTGCGGATTTGCATATTCACAGAGGGGTAACCTCTGTGAAAATCAATGGGGCGCACACCCACAGGGGCACATCCGATTCAAGCCTATGGGGCTTGATTATTCCTGAATCCCCATTTTTAGGAGGTGGGTAGGCAGAACAGATCCCTCACAAAAACGGAGGGCCAAGTGTACCTTCATTCCAAACAGCTGAATTAAGTATTGGTGAAATAAGTGGGCTAGGTCTTTTAAGTAAAAAAAGTTAACAATAGGATTGGTAGTTTCCAGCCTCAGAGGAACCTGGCACCACAGTGGTTTGATGAGAATGGGAAATACATCACTGCTAAGAGATATACGCTGCTTGAAGAAATCACACTATATAACACACACATGTATCTTTCACCAGTGCTCTCTTAGCTTGAAATCTCACTTCAGATTTTTCAGGTTTTGACTTGCAAAAGTAGTCTGATTAAATAGATTAGAAAGAAAAGCAAATGGATTTAAACTGAGAGGTTTTTTTTCCATAGGAAGCAAGGTCTTGCAAAACAGACTAGAGAGAGAATCAAATGGATTTAAATGGAGAGTTTTTTTCCACAGAAAGCAAGGTCTTGCAAAATGGATTGGGGAGGGAAGGAACTGGTGTTAAATGGAGATTGGGGCATCAGGCTTGCTTGTTTTGGAACCTTTCTAAGCACTACTGGTGTATTGATCTGTATATAAGGCAACCCAAGATTTTAGGGTCAATTTGGGGGCATAAATTTCTCAACTTATAGTCGAGTATATACAGTAACTCTTCCAGGTTCTAACTGAGGATGCTACTGGATGGCTGAATGGCTCTTAGTTACGTCTTAGAAACAAGAGTATGTGGCTTGGCTAGGAGAAAGGAAGGATGAACAGCCAAGAATAAAAATGGACAAAAGAGGAGACTATACACCAGGCAGTAGAAAATCTATAGACATGCTGTACTCAGCCACTCTTTACTCAAACCTCTATGAAATATTCTCCAGACAAGTGGAGCAAAGGGTCAGTAATGAACTTACAAAGATATCCTTGAGGGCAATAGAAAATTTACTTTTCAAGAATGCCTGATTACAAAAGCAAACTCCAGCAAGTCTATTACTATTATGGCTTTGTTAATAAATGTATGCACATTTAATCAGAAGTAAACATCACTGAATTCAAGGAGGGCTTGTTCAAGGGTGTGATGATTAGAACTGCTGCATAAACACAGAAAGTCATTTTTATTTTGTATGCTTTGGAAACTGACTGACTGGCTCCCCCTTCTGTTAACACCAACAGTTTAATCATACTTTTTATACAATGTATATATTCATGGGGTCGCCATAAACTGACAGGTAAATTGAAGGCACATATACATACATTATACTCACAATTTATTCCTAAACTAAAAATACAAACATAAATATTTAATATTAAACTAGTCAAAGTCTCTTTAACAAGTTGCTACACGCTTAGGCCCAATACGTAAAGCTACTATTAGACATAGATGAAAAAAATAAATGTGCAACCCATGTTCTGACATTCCAAGGTGATATTTACATTCTCAAAACATACAGAACCATCTCACAGTAAAATTAGTTTGCTGTGATCATTTTTCTACTTTGGTTGTAAATTATTATGAGACCCCTTTTGTTGAAAGGCAAATTATAAATTTAACACACACCTCTTCCCCCATGTGGATAGCATGCTGTGGTCCTTCACAAAACTAGAGCTCTGAAAGTAATTGCCTCAGATGAGGATTATATATTCAGTTGGATTACCTACATAACCACTCTTCTAGGCTATAGAGAGCAGGCTCTGCTCTTTTTTTTATCACAGCCTTAATCTATTCCTAATTATAACAGCCCATGCAAGCCATCCTGTCCTCACTCTTCACTGATAGCCAACCCAAACCCACTTCTACACTGTGGCAAAATTATTAGTTCTTATCCTGGACTTTATCACACAGGGAAAATCTAGGGTTTAAATAGCGATTATCCCATGCAAAACGCAATATTGCACTTAAGATTTTCACACACATCCCTATTACACAGGCAATATACAGCAACAAATCATTTTCGGGATTTCCCTGTGGATGATTTGTTGCTGTTTATTGCCTCTTTAATAGTGACATCGTGTGAAAATCTCAAGTTCTATATCGCATTTTGCATGGGATATTCAATGTTTACATCCCCAATTTTGCCCGACTTCCCCCATGTGATAAAGTTCCCAGTGTTTGCCTGTCTCTGGCTGTATCTGCATTGCCAAATTAAAGCAGACTGACACCACTTTAACTACCATGCTTAAGTGCTATTGAATTTAGGGATTTGGAGTTTTGTGTGATATTTAGTCTTCTCTCAGAGAGCTCAACGAACTACAAATCACAGGATTCTATAGCATTGAGCATGGCAGTTAAAGCAATGTCAAACAGTATGAATTCTACAGTGTGGCAGCACCTTGAGATCAAACTTCAATAGAGTTCCTTTCACTGTTCTCTGTGGATCCATCTAGTGAAGAAAAATCAACTCACTGATTCATTCAGCAACTCAATGGCAGAATTTGTGTTGATTTCCCTAGTTCTAGTTTGCAGTCAGCATTTTCCCATTCTTACATTCTATTGCTTACATTCTTATACTGTAGCAGTTTGAGTGGTGGACTATGACTCTGGAGACCAGGGTTTGAACCCTTGCTCAACCATGAAAACCCACAGAGTGACCTTGGGAAAGTTATACTCTCTCAGCCTCAGAGGAAGGCAAAGAAAAAAACCCTCTGACTTTGGGCCTAAGCAGACTGCCAGAAATAGTGCACATTAAATTGAGGCACTGCCCTGGCTCAGTGCTAGGGAATCATGGGAATTTTATTGTGGCACCAGAGCTCTCTCACAGAGAAGGCTCAATGTCCCAGAAAAAAATACAGTTCACATGATTCCCTAGCTCTGTGCCTCAATTTAATGTGCACTATTTCTGGCAGTCTGCTTAGGCCTTCTGACAAGAAAATCCCATGATAGCTTTACCTTAGGGGCTATGCAGACAGGCAGCTCTGGGCCGCCCCTGCTAGCCGCAGATTGGGGCCATGGCAACCACACGCCGCGGCCCCGATCCTCCCTTATGCCACTCCTTTTGGGGCGGCAAAAGGCTGCCCTAAGAGCTGGCACCGCAGCTCTTCCGCGCCCTTTCGCCACAGCTTGTCTGCACGCTGCACCAGGAGGACATTCTGTTGCTACGCACAGTGCGTGCAGTGTCAGGACGGCATCGGGCTGGGGTTGGGGTGGCCGGCATGCGGCTGCTCCACCCCAGCTCCACCCCAGCTCCACCCTCAGGCATCTGCAATGTCCCTTAGGGCCTTTTCAGACTGCCAGAAATAGTGCAAATTGAGTCCACTTTAACTGCCCTGGCTCAGTGCTAGGGTATCATGGGAACTGTATTTTTTTCTGAGACGTTGAGCCTTCTCTGTCATAGAGCTCTGGTGCCACAATAGACTACAGATCCCATGAGTCATTAACACTGAGTCAGGGCAGTTAAAGTGGACTCAATTTGCACTATTTCTGGCAGTCTGCAAAGGCCCGCAGTCACCATTAGTCAGAAGCACCTTAAAGGCACACAACAACAATAGCGCTTAGTTATTTTATCAAATGTAATAATAAATAATTGGATCAACTTACTCAATGGAAGATAGGGATTCCAGGCTGTTACTATCTTCTTCCTCGATACATTGGACATCACCAAGGCATTCTTCAATATTTCTTTGGATAGTATTTTTGCTTTGATCAGTCTCTAGATCAAAATCAATGCTCTCCCAGTCAGAACTACAGAACTATTCAATTAAGAGAAAACTCTGTAAGGGTCATGCAGCTTACATTAAAATTTAAATAACTATGCAACATTACTAACTCACCTGAGAAAATCCACATATTGATTGAATTGCAAAATACCATTCCTTCACACCCGGAATACCAAGAAGTGAACAGGCTAGAAGAAGAAGCAATATGAACATTACCATTCAACCAAAAATACTACCAAAAACCACATTACCATTTTCAAGGCTTCTTAGTGGCCTGCAACAGTTGAGCCAATACTCAACAATGACAATAATCCACAAGAAATTATCAAAATTAAGAACTTAAATATACAGTGGGCCCTTGTTATCTGCTGGGGTTTTGTCAGAACCATGCCTGCGTGCATATGTTCTGCCAGATTTTGGTTGGGTTGGTAGTTTGGTGGGGATGATGGTTGGCTGGTAGCAAATAGTATAAGCTCCAGACATAACAGGCTGTGAGTGGCTGGGGGGATGGGAGGTGATGAGACTGAGGTTGTTTTGGGAAATTGGGCCTCCTGGAATGCATTGCTGGTGGGAAGAGGTTGGTACAGCTTGGAGTCAGCAAGGGCTGGGAATAAGATGGCTGGTGTGAGTGTAAGCTGATAAGGTGGGAGGTTGGTTGGATGGAGGAATGGCTAGCTGTGGGAATTGTAGGTGGGTGCTAGTTTTCATGCCATGGAAGGAGGGGTGGAGCAATTAATTAGTGGGGTTTAATTAGGTGCTTGTAGGAAGGGGGGGTTAGCTCTGGCTTAAACATAGTCTGGTGGATTACTGGCTTTGTGTTCTTCAATGAACTCCTAATTGCAACAATTGGCTGGTTTACTGGCTACACAGAGATCTGAATCTGCTTAGAACTGACAGGTTTGGTTCCACACACACACACACACCCCGGTGGATAACAAAATCCGTGGATGCTCAAGTCCCATTAAATACAATGGCATAGCAAGATGGTGTCCCTTCTATAAAATGGCAAAATCACGGTTTGCTACTTTTTTTGAATATTTTTCGAGCTGTGGATGCTTGAATCCATAGATTAAAAAATCTGTGGTTAAGGAGGGACAACTGTATTAAGAACTTAAACATATTTACAAAATCAAAGTATCACAATTGTTTCAAACAAGTGTTCATTCTTATCATGTCATTCCTTTTTCCTCCACATTTTATATTAAAAGTAGATTTTAGCTGCATTTTTTCTGCAATATTTCTGCTCAAATAGGACCATACCAGGTATATCAGGCTAGATTTCATGCTGTTGAAGCCAGTGCCACAAACTATAGACCTCATCCTTAATCAGAATGCAATTTCCTCCAGATGCTGACCACCTCTTAACCAGACAGATAAACCATCCACAAACAAATACCTCAATCAGGATTGACTCTCACTGGCCCTCAGCCATTTTCATTACCGTATATACTCGAGTATAAGTCAACCTCCTATATTAGCTGAGGTCAGGTTTTGGGGCCAAAATTATGGATTCTGCCATGACCCATGGATAAACCAAGAGTAACACAGAAGACAGATGGGCTGCAAAAGAGGCTTGAGGGGACAAGTGCATGCCCTTTCTCCTCCTCCTCAGCTCGGCTGTTCCCATGGGAGACAGCCAGGTTGAAGGGGAGGCTTGAGGGGAAAAATCCCACCCTTCCTCCTCCTCCTCAGCTTGGCTGTCCCCTACTGACCCATGCATAAGTCAACCCCGTGTTTTGGGGTCAATTTTTGTGTACAAATTTCTCAACTTATAGTATATATGGTACCTTGTCCAAGAACTATTTCAAAATATCAATTCTCAACAGTATTAGACAAAAAGGAGAGCTGAGTGTCATCCCCATTTCTGCAACATCTCAGCACCTATCCCTGCATAATATCTGATATTAGTTTCTTATACATTTTGAAGAGGAAGGAGAATAAAAAGAGAGCTCTGAGAAACTGCCATGAGCAGAACAGAAATTCCCTAGCATAATTTTCTGGAAGTGGCCACCTAACCAGTGCTGGATCTACTAGAGTCAAGTCCCAACTCAGACAATCTAATCAGAAGAAAACCTTAGTAAAAAAAAAAAAATAATGAAAACCCCTGAAAGGTCCAACAGTACCCCCATCTTCCTCCTGACCCACATCTTCCTACTGACACAGACCATCCACAGAGCAACCAAGGCAGTTTCTGTTCCAAACCTGCAACCAGAATGCAACAAATCTAGGACAAGCAGTAGAAATTTTGGAATAAAATATGTGTGCTTGTTGTATTGACGTTGTCTGGAAATAGGACACGTGTTAATATTTGTGTTTTATGTACCTGGGAAATCTTCACGTTTTCCATTCAGAGAGGCAGTACAATTTGTTTCCAGCAAGTTATAAATGCTTTCTGCTGTCAAACCTGTAAAATACAAAGTTGGTTGGGTTGACATGGAATGTCCTGAAAAATATTATAATCAAATAACCTGTGAAGTCTAGCTTTAAATGCCATAATGTTTGACATTCACGGTCATGACCCAGTGAAGACATAGCATCCTCAGTCTCCACATGCATACTGTAGGTTTCCATATACAGTATGTTGCTTCTTAAACTGATCATCTCCAGTGCAAATCCCTCACTCCCCATTTCATAGTTTGCTTTAACTGTTTGTTATTTGTTGTTGTGTACCTTCAAGTCATTTCCAACTTATGGAGACCCTAAGGTGAACCTATCATGGGGCTTTCTTGGCAAATTCCTTCAGAGAAGATTTGTCATTGCCATCTTCTGAGGCTGAGAGTGTGACTTGCTCAAGTTCACCCACTGGGATCGTATGGCTGAGTGGTGACTCTCTCTCTTTCTCTCTCTCTTTTCTTCACACATACATATATATATATATATACACATATGTATTTGAAGATTTTATATATTTATTATGGAGAACATATAGAGATATAGAAATATACTAATGTGTGAATCAGAATTTGAAAAACTCTTGATAGAAGAAACTCAACATATGATCGCAAACTTATATAAATTA
>CM034706.1:17867426-17886093 GCA_020142125.1 Phrynosoma platyrhinos
TTCCCGTCTCTTAATAGATATTTCTATTCCTCCATTCCAGTTAATCAAATCTTTATATTTTATCCACGGGATTCCTTCCCTCCTAGATCTCCTATCTCTTGCGAGGACACCCAACTCGGTATTTCAGTATAAAATTGTTTCTTAATTTGGGTCCACTCCCGAATCTTCAATTATATTACAGGGCTGCATGTCTAAATTGGTTGAAGGAATGGGTGAATTTAAAAACTGAAAGATTATTGGAACTGGAAAGCTCCAATATGAGATATGGTTTCCATGCATACATGATATATGATAAACAGAAGGATAATAAGGATTTTTTACATCATTTTTTGACAAAGGCATTATGGAAAACGTGTACTAAACATTTAAAAATCTAGCTTAACCCCAAAGAGAAAGGGGTGAAAGGTAAGAAAGTTTTTCTTCCTGCTGAAAAAGGGGGAAAGCACTTGACCCTTAATTGTATAAGAACAGTAAAGCAATTACACATAAAATAATCTGACACTGAGATGCGACAAGAATCAATGGAGAAAGGAGAACTGCAGTGAGGGAGAGTTAGTAACAACACTAGTAATCACCTAGTTTAAGATGTGTCTTAAAATGCCAGCAAAATCAGTGCTAATACTTGCCCCTTCTAAAAGGAAGCCTGTAGCAATTTTCATAAAAACCTGCTAATCTTAAACTTTTGCAGTTTTATCTTGTGATGCTGGAGTCTGTTATCACCACAACTAAGGAGGTTACAGGAAGCCAGCTGTTTAGCACAGAGAAATGTCATGTGGTGTGAAGCATGAAAATGGTACTTAATGGTACAGCTTATAATTAGTAAAATGTGCATGAAAACTGCCTGTCTTCAGTTGTGAATATTAGGCACCGTTTCAAGTGGAAAATTACAGACCCCTTCACTCTAGCTGTCTGAGAAAGGGCAGGAATGAAAATGGCTTGCCTCAGGGTATTCATATCTTTCTAAAAATACTTCCTTGGGACTGCCCTGCATATCAGTCCTATTCTATTCATTCAGAGAAAGTATGATTGTATACTCCCTTCCAACTTCTCTGTAGCCAGAGAAATATTTGTGTTTTCATTACTAGAGTGGCACAACTTGCTAAGTGAGTACAGGTGGTAGCTGTGTTGTAGCATAATGTATCTGTGAATTAAGATAGTTGTGGTTCAGATTCCACCTTCTAGGTGAACCTTCTAGGTGGTGTTAGACAAGCTGCCGTTCTCTCCACCTCAGCCTGATATTTGCAATCGGTGAGATAATATTTGCCTACATCTTCACAAGGCTAATTGCTGAGGAAAAAAATGTATTTGAAAAATATCAAAATAATGGATATTTTCCCTTAAACTTATGACAAACAGGAAATTAAGTACAGTATCCAAAGCTTGACAGGACACATACACAAACAATCAAAAGAGATGAACAAAAATACATCAGGGTGGGAGCAAAATGAGGCTAAACAGTCAACAACTTTTGCATAACAAGGATGTCCTTTCTATGTGCTCCTGCCAACCAGACTTTAGAACAGTACATCTTAAGCTGTATGATATGTGGGCCAGTTTGGTTTCTTTCCCATTGTGCCAGGGACCAGTACTTTATTTGTGCCCATTGGCTGGAATTCTTTCTTTTTATCCTGTGAATTTACCATGGACCAGTGGCTTACAGACCCAACTCCACTTATGGGCCACCACTTTGAATAGCACTGCTTTAGATAATGGCGGGACATGGGACACGATTTTCTTGGGTGATCTAAGAAAGTAGGCAAGGGGCATCTTTGGTGACACCGTTATAGTGCCAAGGGACAACCTTTGAGCCAAAGAGAACATATCTCTTTGTTCTTTGCAGAGGTGATCTGCAGCCATCAGGTAGAAAATACAATATTGTGGTATGTTGGCTGCTGCAAGTTGTCTGTCTTGCTTTGACAAGTGTCTCCTGACTTTAAGAGGGAAGTTCTTCATAAATTTCATTAAGCTGAGTAAAATTTAATTTTGCTTCAGAATGTTTGGTCTCCATGTCAGATATATGGTGCCATCGTCTGGCAAGTGTGACAAATTATCAGCCCTCCATCTAACTTCAAAATTAGGAAGATAGGCAAAGGTTATGCATCTGAGGAAGTAGATTGAAGTCTATGAAAGCTCATGCTGCCAACTTCTTTTCTTCAGTTGGTCTCAAAGGTGCTACAAGATCTCTCTACATACTGAAAACTGTGACAACTCCATCCTCTGTACATCTACTGTTGGTAGGAAACCTAAGGCTTGTTTGGCATCTATGTGGCCATTGTGCCCAGAGCATGCAGGACCATATCAGGCAAGCCCCCTGCCACCCTTTTCTACTTCCTTTATTTAGGGCATCCTTGTTTTCTTTCAACAGAGGAACTCTGGATATCTTTATATAAAAGCAGCTGAAACAGGCAAGTTCTCTACCTCAGCCACCCATAATAAATAGAAACAGGAAACAGCATTTTCAGTCTCTGCTCAAGGACATTATTCAGAGTTTCTCTGCCAAATATTGTCCAGATTGGGCACACTGCCCAGCTCTTTTTTCCCAAACATAAGGCTGAGTATGAGAAGACTTCCATGGGTGATAGTGGATGAATCTGTTTACCTCTGGCAAGGAGCAAGACGGAGGAATCTGGCAGCACAGTTTTAGCAAGGCCAGTCAAAAATTGCATGCCCTTGAATATTGAGATGATTGCAAACCCTCTCTCCAACCCTAACAGTACCTAAGATGGACATTTCTAGTTATCATTTAAAAAATCATTTGTGGTGGCTGTAGCTTCTTCACAAAGAAGCAGCAGTTCTCCTTTTTTGGCTAGAAATAAAATATGACCGGGGTGTGTTTGGATAGGGCTGAGAGCTGCTAAAATGATGTTATGAATCATATAATCTCCCTTTGCCCGTTGTAAGCATCCTGTTGACACTAAAACCTGTGTAAATGTTTCACCATCCCATATTATGCTTTCTGGCCTGTTTTGAATCTTTTCTCTTTCATCATGAATATAGGTATGGGTCAGACAGCTATTTGACTTCACCATGTAATCATTGACCAGCAGGAGATGAATGAACGAATTTTAATTTGTGTTTGATCTGAACTTGAGCAATAAGTTTTTTTTATCATGTCAGCTGAACCTGAATCCTAATTGGTTTGAGTCCCTTATTTAATTTGTAATTAATTTGTAAAATACAAAGTTGAATATAATAAACATGGTGTTTTTTTCATTTGTACTTTTTTTTTTGTAATTATATACCAGAGCATTAGAGAACCCCTGAAACCATTTTTTATTAGGTAAACCTGGAAAGATAAGTGGTGACATCTTATTGCTGTCATCAGCTAATAATAACTCAGCATTCCTGTGTGTACTGCTTGAGGGAAATGATATTTCTTTTTTCTTGATAGTCAGATTGGTCAGAAATAATACAGCCTAGTGGAATGAACTGCAAGATAGTGTTTTCCATTCCCAGCTTCAATTATAAGCATGATTAAGAAATGCATCGAGTCCCATCTGCATGATATTCCAGTATGTATATGCAAATATTCCAATATTCCAAAACCAGAAAAACTTCTGGTCCTAAGCATTTCAGATAAGAGATACTGAACCTGTAACATTTTGGGACTCTAGGAAGTATTACTGAAACACTAATTCCTATTGCTAAATACTGTATACAGATCAGACGGATGAGATTACACTGAATTTAAATTTTCTGAGAGCCAGAGTTAACCAGGAAGACAAGTTACTCCCAGCCTTACAATTTTAATATTTTTAGCCCCTCACACTGAACTCAAATCCTCAAAGTTTCTATGTTGTAAAGAAACAGAGAACCAAAATTGCCAGCAGGAATTGCATATAGTTGAAAAACATGCAGAATAGCTGAACTTATTTCTGTAAGGGATGACTGTAGGAGGCACCTTGTGCATGAACTCTGAGAGATTCTGCCTCTGCCTATATTGATTCCATATCTGGAAAAAATATTCTCACTGAAGCAAACTGGAGTTCAAGCTCATTAGTGGCCTTTTCAACTTTGTGTTTGTCCCATTACGCATATCTTTATGTCAGATTATTGGTGTATGCTGCTAATATGTTAGCTGGAAGGCACTGCCTCTATGGCAAGAAGGGGTTGAATGCCTGCCATTCACAAGGTAGATGGACTTTATTTTTCCTATACTGATGTGGAGAGAATATGCCCTGCAGGCAAAGGGGGAAATGCCATTTCAAAGTATTCAGAGTTGTCATACCAAGTGCCTAATGCTGACTTAGTTGATAACTGTTTAGTTCTACATAGGACTCTTAATATTTCTGTCTACATAGGCACAAACAGATGTCTTATAAATGTATGACTACTGAGAAGGCTGGAGTGATGTGAAATGTGTATTAGAGCTGAAGGGGAAATCATTCCATTACAGAATGTAATTACAGAATATATTAATCTGTCATAGAATGGGAAAGCTTTGACTGAAAATTATTGTGGAAAGATTAAGGATTCTGCTAATACAACCTTCTAAAATCTAGATATTTAGTGCTCCTGGTTCCATGGATTGTGTGTGTGTGTGTGTGTTCTCTTGTGTGGCCCTTGTATCACTGTATTTTAGAAAGAAAGGACAGCTCTTTCCCATATAGCCAAACTAAATGTTGGGTAATCTCTGTGTTAGGGATTTAGTAGTCAGAATTCTCCTGGTTACCCTCATGAAGACCCATGAAATCAGTTTGTTGAATAGTAAGTCAACACATAGGAAAATTCAATTTATTCAGTGGGCATGATAGAAATGTCTCCCAATCCATTTGAATAAATTATACTTCCACCAGCATGTTTTTTTTTTTCTTGTAGCATTGTATCTTCATGATTAAAGTGTCTTCCCCTTACTCTGTCCCACTTCTGAGCTTGCATTTTAGTCAAGGAAGAATCTTTTAATTGTTGTCATTGAGTACTGGATTAGCACAGAAATACAGAAAGCTTATACCAGCTCACCCCATTTGTCCATTTAGACAAGGAACAATCTACCCGCAATGGCAGTGGCTTTCCAGAATCTCAGGCATTGGTGTTTGCTATATGTACTACCTAAACCAGAGGTTGGCAACCTATGGCCCGCGGGCTGGGGCCAGCCCCCTGAGGCCTTTGGACAGGCCGTGCCGCCGCCGCCCACGTTGTGGCCGCCATTTTGTTTTCCAAAATGGCAGCCATGACTCACTCACTCATGCGCAGTACTCCGGAAGTATTGCCCATGCGCGAGCAAGCGCACGTGCCACCATTTCCACACACACACATACACACCATCGGCCCGTGGAAGACCAGGGGATCCCCGGACCGCCCCCAGGTAAGGGGAACTTGCCGACCCCTGACCTAAACCTTTTAAATTGGTAATGCTACTGCTGTTTGTTAAATATATTTTGTATTTCATTGTTTATACAGTGGACTCTTTCCATCCATGGCTGTTTCATTCGCACACACACTGCAGGTGGCAAAAAATGCAGACAATCATGCCCCATATTCAGTGGTGGCAACATGCATGCATCACCATTGAATAATATGGGATGTGGCAATCTGTAAGCAATCAGATTCACACATCGCCAGCCTGCCAGTACGGAGGGTCCGCTGTAATTTTCTTTTGCACGCTATTTTGCCTCAAAGTGTAAAAATACTTAATGTAAATATTTCCAGTTTTGCAAATTACAGTTTCCCACTCCTGGCTTTTAGATTAGCGCTAATCCTCAATCAGATAAACGCCACTGTAATAGGGTCATTTTGAGGATCAGAGCCACAAGAGGAAATAATGTGTGGCAAGCTTAGCTTTTGAAAATTTGTATGAAGCACTTCTATTAATTTTATAGTCCAAGAAGTTTTGAAGCCTATCTTTGCAGGAGTGGAACATTTTCATTGGCCTGAAGACTGAGGTTCAATTTGGGAGGGATCTTGGACCACAGCGAAAAGGATAGGCCAAAAATAGAATGGGCAAAGCTAAAATGAAATGGGACAGAACACATGTAATTTTTACCAGTTTGGACATTTTCCCATCAAGCCTAAAAAAACCTGCACCGTTTGCAAAATGTGTCTCAGTTCCGGACAGCAACTTCAAAAGTTCAGTTCATTGCAGCTGCTTGCAAAATATGCTGGAAAGGCTGAGCTGGATGGGAAACACCTGAAGTTCTCTTCTATGGCATTTGGTTTAATATAAACTTTGTTTAAAATATGGTACCTAGCAGACTGGAAGGGACTCTGTATTAGTTGTCCATATCATGATCCAGAGAAAGTTTACTGGGTTTCTTTCACTGACAATTAAATTTGATCCCATTGGATTATTTTTGGAATAGGCCATGGACTTCTCTTCTCACATATAAATGCATAAAATGGTAAATGTGCAGTCAGAGGTTGATCCAGTACCAAACAGGAGTCTGAAGTTGGTGCCAGATCTTTTTCATGACCCATTTGTTCCCTTGCCCCATGTTTACTACCTTTATACATCCCATTTCAAGGTTTGGAATCTCTCCTGCTGATTGACATTGAAATAATGTAAGAATACACTGTATTCTGAAAGGTTGCAGAGTCTTGTTGAGTATGCTTATTCTGCTGTTAAGAATAAAATCTGCCACTCCTTCCCATTACTTCTCCTCCAGTTAGATAATGCTGCCTCTTATTTTCTTACAGCTTGAGCCAGACGCAAGCTTTTAGTCTGCAGAGCATTGCTAGGCAGAAAAGGGTCACCATAGTTGGAATGCACTGCCTGTGGTTTTGCAAAAGAGCAAATTCTACTCTGACTGCTGAGACCATTGACTGAAAACTACCGTAGTTTTCTTTCACTCATTAGAGCACTTTCTTCAGCAAATTCCTTGAATATATGTTTTTCCACCCCTCATAAATAAGTTTTAACAGGGTGGAAATGTCTTAGTAGTGCTTTCCTAAAAGCATTGTACTTGGCAGAGAAATGCTTTGTTTGGGCAGATAATTTTTCCCTCAGCATTGAACATCTATGCCATCTTCACTGTGGAGTTAACTGTATGGAGCAATTCCATAACTGCCTTTTTAGGTTGGCTCAGGTTACTTGCATTAGTAAATACCAAGATCATAAGCAGTCTCCTTGTAGGAAAGGCAATTTTGGAGCGCAGCTCAAAATATATTGCTTTTGTGACTCTTTATTCCCCAGCATTCATTTCATGTTCATTAGGTGTTTCAGAGAAATATTGTTGAGCGAAATGAAAAGACTGTTCATGAATGTCCAACCACTCCTAGTAAGCTGTATTTCCTTTGCCATGATACTGCTGTATTTTGGGGTGCTTTGTGTGATTGCTCATGGTGCAAAATGGTGAAAATGTATTAGGTCAGCCTTTCTCAATCTGATGTCATCCAGATGCAACTTTCAGTTGTCCTCAATTGTGATGCTGGCTTGAAATGAAAAAGCTGCATCCCCCACAAGACCTAAGTGTTTAGCCTTTGGTTGCATTCATAGGCACAGTGTGGGTAGTAGACAATACTTCAGAGAATGTTTCTGTTTTCTCTTAGGCTGCATCTGCACTTCAGAAATAATGCAGTTTGACACCACTTTAAATACCGTGGCTCATGGCTAGTTTGTTGTGGCACCAGAGCTCTCTGACAGAGACTAAATATATCACAAAAATACAAATCTGAGGATTCCATAGCATAGAACCATGGCAGTTTTAAAGCAGTGTCAAACTGCATTATTTCTGCATATTTGTAATAATATCATTAGGAACTAATATACTTCTAATAGTTTCTGGACATCGAACAGAATTGCCGTTTGCAGACTACTTAGATGGAGTCTCCAAGGTCATTTGGATCAATTGACAGTACAGCCAGAAACAGTCCCATAAGTATTGATTAATTTCATCAACTCTGATAAATGAAATTGTGCTTTAGAAATAAACAGCAAAAGATCATCCACAAATAATGCTGTCTTATACTCATACATTACGTATATGAACCCAAAGATTGCTAGATTGCATCTAATTGCACATGTTAAAGGTTCAAAACATCAAGGGGAAGAACACATGCCAGTTATATACCCCTTAATAGACGAAAAAAGTTTGAAAGCATCTTAATTTAGTGCTCACTCTTGACCTAGAAAATTTTTAAAATCTGAGTCCATTTCAAAACTTCTGATTGAAATTTTGTCAAATGCTTTTTCATCATGAAGCAAGATAATGACAGATGGGTCTGGTCTTCTAGTATTTAAAGCAATTGGATTTGTAATTCAGTTTGCAATTTGCAAGTAGTCTTTAACCAGCTCTCTGCCTATGACAAATAAAGCCTATCTGAGATTTTATTAAATTCTGTAATCTATTTGTCAGAAATGCTGCTAGTATTTCAACATAAACATTTAATAAAGTTTGATCACCTAGCATGATTTTTACCTGCCTTAGGAATAACAGAGGTGTACCGTAAGTTTTATAATAGGAAGATGGTAAGGAGCCCAACGCAGTAATCTTAAATGGTACAAATAAATATATCTGAAAACTAATCAGTTTGAATACTGTGATTCCCAAACTTTGGTCTGCCAGATGTTTTGGATTTCAGCTCCTGGAATTCCTGACTGTTGGCCAAGTTGACTGGGGCTTCTGGGAGTTGAGGTACACCTGGAGGATTAAAGTTTGGGAATCACAGTTTTATACCATTCAATAAGAAAACCATTCAGCTCAAGAAAAAGGCTTTAAATGCAAATCATTAAGATCCTCAGCTTTTGTATATGATATTTTTGGTGCAGTACAAAAATTATTCAGTGACTTTAAATCACTGGACTAAAATTGTGAGGGCCTTTTCTCTATTTTAATCTGTTTAACTCCAATCATTTCTAATTGTCATGTTTGGGGCTGATGGTGATTGCAAACAAAACATACAGAGGGCAATTAATTGGGGGAAGGAGCACTTGGGTGGCTTTGCTTGTTTGCGACCCCATGTTGAAAACAGTGTGATAATATTGCTCTGTCAGCACATGACTCCACTGGCCATGAGCACAGATGGAGGAAAGAGCGTCATTGTAATGCTAAGCTAATGACATCAGTGAATTTTGGCACATGATTTGGAAGAAGAGTGATGGTCTTGATGAATAAATAGAGGTAAAACATGGTCATTGTCTGGCAAGCATCCCATGGAAGCGGGTGAATCTCAGCAGGGTCTGGTCTCCATATCATTGAGGAATTTGTGTTCTGTACTGGTGAGTTGAGATATTCAAACTTACTTAATTTTTTTACGAAATACCATCTGTTCACCAGAACTACAAACTCTCTGGGACCATAGGAATTGAAGAGTTCTTCCCTTGGGTTTAAGAAACTACATTGTCTAAATTCTTCCCAATTTTCATTCTCCAGAAATTTTATTTTATTTTATTTTCTGTTGCGAAGTTGTCTGTGGTTTACCTTGTTTGTCTCTTGTAGTTTCAGGTAAAATGGGGGGACTACTACAAAAATTTACTTTGAAAGGCTCTAGCTTTTAAGAGCAAAAATGGATATTGCAAAATGAGTTTGCCATAAATTAGGCATAAGCATGCTCCAGAGCCTGGAGACCCACAATGGTCCATTTTTGGCTTCTGCACCATGTCATAATAGCTGCCTTTTGAGTCATAGACTCATAGAGTTGGAAGAAACCCCAAGGGTCATCCGGACTGTCATGCAGGAATACACATCCAAAGCACTCCCGACAGATGGCATCCAACCTCTCTTTTAAAACCTCCAAAGAAGGAGATTCCTCCACTTTTGGAGGCAACATATTCCCCTGTCAAACAGCTCTTACTGTTTGGGTTGACAGTGTCTCCAGTTGTCATTTAAGCCACTAAGGGGTAGCTGTTTGGGAATGGGGAAATCCCCCCCCCCAAAAAAAACATTTTACAATCCTATGAAGAGAGATTTAATAATTGTAATGTATTTTTGCAATTTCACCATCAGCCCCAATATGAATTTTTGGGCTATAAAAATAGGACAGCAGGGCCTTGCAGTGTTGATGCTGATCCCAAGGGCTGTACTGGCCTCCCCACAAGCCACATGAAGCTCATGGGCCACACAATTCCCATCCCTGTCATGAAAGCTGACCTCCAAACTTACAACTGATTATTTACAAACTGATGAACAGCAAAGTTCTCCCTTTCTGCCTGTTCTTTACTACATTATTACACACCTATTTTAATAGCAAAAATTAATGAACAATTAATTCAGGTTCCAAAACACTGTCAGTCATCAAACTATAGTTTAGAATCTCTTGATTTCATACTCTTGGGGAAAAAAGTAAATGTATTTATCACCGTGTTTTTCTTTTACAGGCCTAAGGATTTTCGGCAAAGATAGTAAGAGGAGTGTAACAAACTCGAATCTCGCGCCTGCCTACCTTCTCTCTTCACGCTCCCAACACTTTGCAGTATGATTATTTGCATAAATGTTTAATTTACCGGCTTTAAATTGTAAAATATTTTTCAAGTGTGGACAGTATTGCTTGGTAAATAAATAAATAAATAAAATCTGAGACTCATAGACATTTATACTCTTTTTTAAAAGCACACAGTACTTGTTACTGCATGGGGGGGCTTCTTTGTTTCCTTTTTTGTAAATTGGGTGACAATAAAAATCCTTTTCTGAAAAATGACTGGAATATCTAAATTTTCATATAACATTCTGGCCTTTGGGTGACCTTATTTTATGGCAAGCATACTGCGTGATACATAAAACACTTGAGCAAGAAAGCTGGCTGTTGTCATATTCTTGCTGAAGCCTGGAGTTAACCAGTGATCTCGCACTTCATTTTATGCACCCTCTTCCAGCAAAGGCCTTTTGCACATACAACTTTTAGAGAAGCGGGGAGCTGCACCAATTAATAATAGAGGGCTGGCACAGTCAATTTCGGCTGTATGGCCTGTTTGAGAGACAGGGCAGTGAATGAAATTCCCTGTCCTCTTTCAGGAGAAAAAGAGAAGTCCTTCAATCCATGCTATTTCACCACAGTCTCACCCATACCAGTCTCACCACATACTCATCCATTTAGATACCAGGGTATAAATAAGCTTTCCGCATCCTGGTGCCTTCTGCTAGCTGATAATGAGTGGCATTGTAGGCAACATTTCTTTTTCTCTTGCCTCACCCCCCATTCCTGGAATCGCCTCCCTGTGAACTTGGGGACTGCTGCTTTCCTCACCATTTTTTAAATCCAAATTGAAAACTTTTTTGTTTTCTAAAACTTTTGGAATCTCAAATTAATGTTTTATATTTTTACTGTAATTGATTAGCTGATTTTGTGCTTATGTGTGTAGCTTGTTTTTCATTGTAGTTTACTCTTGTATTTTTAGTATTGTATTTTAATATATTATTGAGGTAGTTCTTAATGTTTTATTCTGTTGTAAAGCACCATGTACATTGATGGCACTATATAAACAACAACATGTTTGAAGCCCCCACCCCTGATTCAAGAGCGCTTCTCTATTCCAACCAGCTATTTAGTGGATTGGTTAAAGGTTTTTATATGCTGCATTTTGCCATAGACTCTCAAAGCAACACAGTTAAAATGCGAATAAAACAATAGTGACCAAAATTTCAGCAATCAAGTCCACTACACCACACCATAGCAACCATTTCTATGGCAGAAAGCAAATAAAATTGGGATTGATAGCATCCTAAAGTATAAAAAGCTCACTAAAATAGAACTAGGTGCTTCCCTATACACACACACACATATTAATTAATGGCATGGTGAGCATCCTCCCACATTAATTAATTAGCTAAAATTAAACAGTTGAAATGAACTGTAAAAGAGTGCTACTCAAAGTGGTGATGTCTAGATCGGTGCCAGTCCCCAAACCATTGTCTGCTGGTCCTCACAGAGTTTCCAGGATAGCAAAAAACTCTTGAAGTCAATGGGCAAAAGTATGGCTCTAGGCCCTGGCATACTAGAAAAGAAATTCTGCCTACTTGGGCAAAATGAACCCTCATTGCCTGAATTACAGCCTGGGCATTTGAGGTAGGCAGTTCAGCTGTCCATCTTGGTGTTTAAATGCTTCACATTTGCTCCAGTTTATTAGTCCATATGGTAAAGTCTGTAACTCAGAATATATATGTACATATATTTTTAAGAATGGATTTTGGATGAAAGCGTGGAGCTACACATCTGTCTCTTACTACTTTTGGCATATGTATTTTGAAAATATGTATGGCCTGTTTGAGAGACAGGGCAGTGAATGTCTCTCAAATAGGTTATGTGGGCATTGTCAGTGACTTTTTATCAGAGGGTTCCCCTGCCCTTACCTGTTTGTAGTGTAGTTTTCCTATGATCTGTTCTTTAAAGAGAGTGAATATAGTTATCAAGACTATAAATTTGCAGTTCAGTTCTGACACTCAGTCCCTGTGGCCAAATCAAATACTTTGGCATCTGTTCTTGTTATATGAGAATCAGTTATGTCTAATACTGTTGGCCAAAATTAAAGATTCAGAGTTAACAATAAGTGATACATTTTTTTGTGATGCTGGAAGAACACGTGGCATTAATATAACCAGTATGGATTTCATACAACCCAAGAACGTCTTTAAAAATAATATCACATAGTTTATAAGGATTTTATTCTCACACTCTCTCTGCAACCAGTTTTAGGTTTCAATCCCATTCTCACTTGGAGTCACTCTGGTTAATTGTCCATTTTTAAAACCTTCAACCTATAAGGCCCTGCAGATATTGCCTAGAGGAGCTTTCCCCCCAAAACCAGTAACCCCAGTTCACTGTTCTTAACAGAATCTGCATTAAACAATGCAATCACTTGAGTTGGTAAAGAGATTCTTTTTTAGCCAGTCCTACTGCATCTGTATTTGCCTGTCTAAAACAGGCAAGGTAAACAGCACTCCAGCATGTTACAAAAAGCACATCTGGAGATCAAAATGGAAGTCATAAGAAAAGTAGAAGATGGTGAAACAAAAATTCACCCAGTGCTCTCTAGAAGAATCAAAATGTTTTTATTCATGCAAGGCTTATCCAATTTATTTATGCAAGGCTTACCTAACGTGTTTGTTTCATTTCTCATGGGTGTATTGTGAGTTTGGATTAGAAGTCTGCTGAAACATATTGAAGTTCTCTTCTTGTTTGTGGTGTATCAACCAATCCAGATGTCTGCACATTTTATTTCTGCCTCTGGTGCTAAATAAGCATCAATAAGGAGAAACTTCCTGATAGTAAAACCTTTTGGACAGTGGAACACACTCCTTTGGAGTGTGGTGGAGTCTCCTTCTTTGGAGGTCTTTAAACAGAGGATGGATGGCCATCTTGTAGAGATGCGTCGATTGTGAGTTCCTTCATGGCAGGGGGTTGGACTGGATGACCCTTGGGGTCTCTTGCAACACTATAATTTTATGTAACTCCATCACACAGCACATGGGACTTTGTCTCCTTTCATTCTTTCCTTCTAAATATCACTCCAGTTATTGTTGTTAGACCATAACATTCAGGATGTGAATTTATCTAGCTACACTACAACGTTAACTTATTGTTGCTGCATTGATCTATGTTCTGTCTGCTTTCTATATCTAACCACAAAGAGGCAGATTTGTTAAAGCAATGTCTGTCCCTCCCTTGTGACCTCATGTCCATTTTGTATAAACTTCACTCCAAAGTGCTAATGTTGTGATATCTCCCACACTGTTTAGCAAACCTGACATAAGAAATGTGAGAGATAATTCCCTCTCAGTTTTAATTTAGGAACAATTCCAACAGCCCTGGTTGCGCAATATTGGATGGGATCCACTGCCAGTCAGTCAAGTAATGTGATTTATGCTACTTCTGGGTTTCTTATTATACAACATGCTTAGCTAATGGAGCAGATATCCATCTAAGGTAAATTTTCATCATTCCCAAAGCCCCACCAGCTGCAAGATTAGTTCATGATTTGGTTGCGGGAGGGCAGGAGAATGACTTGTTAAAATATACACTGTCAAGATCTTCGACAGGATATTAAGTATGACTTTGAGAATGTAATTTTAGGAACTTTACCAAAGCAACAACAAAAAAAATCAGCATCAAGTAGTGCTGAGAACCACAGTTTGCACCAATAGGTATGCATAAGGACATTGGGGGGACAGTGTATGTTCTTGGAGTCTATAGCACACAGTAGTTGACCTGACACAAAGGGAGTCAAGTTTCATACTGTGTTTTAAGCTGGTCTTCAGCCTAGTGCCTACAAATATCTTAATTAGGAGGCACCAGAGTCCATACCTATTTGCTATAACATCTAGTTATTTTCTTTCCAGATTTTATCATCTGGGGCATTTCCCTCACCCCCTGTTAACATCTGAAATCACAATTTCACATTAACGGTTGGTCAGGGGAATCATGTGTGAAATAATATAAATTTGCAAAATCAACATCCTGGGCAGTGAATTATTTTCTTTCTTGCAACTGTACACTACAATTCAGTTCTGACTTATAGTAAACCTACCATGGAGTTTTCTTGGCAAGACTAGTTCAGTGGAGGTTTACCATTCCCTTTTTCTTTTCCTATTAATTGTATGCAATATAAAATCATACAAATCCATATATACATTTACCTCACAAATCATATGAACATAAACTTACACACACAAACATATACACTCCATGTGTTTACAGCTAAACCATACATCCTTTATCCCCATCCTATCACTTTACTCACTCATAATACTAATATATACTACCCCCATTACTCCCCTCTCTACCCCAAGCAATAAAACAACTGCAACTTTCAATAATTCTTCATTCTCACATATTTCAACATATATTCCTATCTTATTTTATTTCTTGTAGTCATTTCTGTGGATATTCTCTTTTTAAAATGCCCATGTTATTTTACCATTTGGATATACTTCCTTATTTTTACTCAGGCTTTTTAAAAATGTTTACCTAATTTAAACAAATTATATCTATCTTATCTCTTGCTTCTTGCATTCTATTAAACATTTCTCCCTGTGTCTCCTTACTGTTTATTTGCTCACCTATGTTCTTCTTTCTTTCTCATGTTTATTTTTCTAAAAATATATTTAAATTTTCTTTCTATCTGTATTTCTTTCTTCTATAACATTATTTCCTTAATCTTTCTCACCAATATACTTCTTTCTCCAATATCTTACAATTAAACCTGTCTTCTTCTACCATTATATTATCTTCTTCATTAACCTTTTTTGAGGGTCTGTCCAATTCTTTCATATCAATTAATTTTTTCATCCAATCCTTTATCAAAGGTATTTGACAGGACTTCCATTTTTGGCTATATAACAGCCTAGCCGCAGTTACCATATATAATATCATTTCCCAATATTTTCTTTCTATTTCTTTATCTAGTGTATGCGTCATATTCAGGAGGTACAATTCCAGTTTCAAGTTCTGGAATTCACTTGTGTTCAGAAGGATCTCCTGGAAATATGGTCACTAAATAATGAGCCATTCATATTAATGAGACTTTGGAGTTTTGACTGCCATTCTGGGGCCACTCCACTTATGTAGGATAACCAAACATAGTACAGCAAACAGAAGTTAGCTAAGAAAGTAGAACTTTAAGTTCATTATTTCTCATTACTTGATAGCTTTAGGATAGATGGAGAATTTATTTAACCTGTGGCTCTCCAGATATGACTGGACACCAGTTCCCATCATCTTCAGCTAGCTTGGCCAATGGTCAGGAATTAGGGAAGCTGTGGACTACCAACATCTAGGGGCCACAGTTCCCAACCTGACCTACTTATTTAAGTAATAGTCTTCCAATATATGAAACTTTGCAAATTGTGTGAGATGATCTCATAAAGTCTGTAGAGACAATAATATTTCGGTTATGGGCCTTAAGACAACCCTTAAGACTTAGGGTCAGCTCCATTACAGGGAGTGGAGGATACACAATTTTTAATCCTTTCAAATAGTAAAAATTCAGGAGCTAGAGTACAACCAGAGCTTAAGCTTCATGCCTCCACTAGCCTAATTGTTGTCAGTGCAATCATTAACAAGAACAACAACAATCCCCTACCATATTCTGATAACAGAATTCTCACTAATTCCAATGGGATTATCTCTTGGAAAAGTATGATTAGATTTACAGTGTTTGGACACTTCCAGAAGATATTGGAGCTGACCATAAGGGTATGTGAATTCCATAATTATGAACTAAATTATGGCTAAAATCTAAGTTTTTATAATTATCAGTGTGCTTTCACACACATTATATTAGAAAAGGACACTGTATGTGGACTGCTGGATGTAACAACTTTGAAATGGTGTCTAACTTATAAAAGGTAGTGTGGTCAGTTTGGAAAAAGACCATCTTCATCCAGCATCTTGGGGCATTATGTCACTCAAAGTCCCAGTTGCAGCAGTGGTTTTACATTTTTCAAGTTTGTGTACCTTGCTTGGGTGCAACTGTGTCCTTGCCGCTGCCACCATCACCATGTCTGTTCTTGTCACTCTTCTGGGATTTACACCAGTAGACCATTATACTTTGCTGGTTCTCAGTATGATCCCAGCTTATGTTTATATGCTGTGCAGAAGCCTGAGAAATCCACATTTTCTGGAAAATAATAGCATTATAGGATGTGCATACATCATAGTATGAAATGTAATCAGAATCAATTATTTTATATCATTCCAACATTTTTTAGCATACACTTGTCAGTGGGAAAAAATAATTGGAGTCTTTCACTAGCCTGACATTTGGAACATATTCAGACTTAATTATAAGGGAATGGGAGGAATGAGATGCCTCTGAGCGAGAATAATGCTGGAATAAATAGACTATAAACGTATGTGGCAATCTTTAAACACATGTGGTCATCTTGCTAGAGAACAGTGCACAACAATGTTTAAGCAAGTTGTATTGGGAAATTGTGAGAGAAATGTTCATTTGTAGGGGAGGCTACTGTTTAAAGTAATATAATATCCAAGTGAGTGGCAGCCAAACCACTTGATAAACACAGGTTCAGACAAAGCAGAAAAGTGTTTGCAAATTATGTTCAAAATGAACGCTAGGTGGATAATCATCAGAAGCTCATGAACAGCAAACGTTTTGAGGGCTCTCAATTGCAGAAAAGACATGTTGCTTGCCAATAAATGATTTTTTTTTATGAAAAACCTATCTGTTGTGTTTTCCCTAGGAGTGTAACTCTTTGCTAATTCTCTTCTTGAAAAAAGCAAAGAGAAATTTCATCTATTCTCTTCTTGTTGTGAGGAAGTTTTCAAAACTACAGATTTGTCAAAGACTATTTGCAGTTTGGGATTTATTCTCAGCAAAGTTTGCATTGGTATTTTGCACAGAAAACAGTATTTTCTGTGCAGGAAACAGCATTTTCTGTGCCCAAATATTATTTTCTGCATGGAATATGCCTTTTCCTGGATGAAAAACATGAGGAATTTTGCATAGAATAAGTCTTGAAATGCAGATTCCTGTTGTCCAGGATGCTTCTTTTTCACGGTCTCTTGACACCAAAAAATGTTTTTCAACCATTTTTTCCAAATATTTTTGAAGAGTGTTTAAAAATAATATTTATTCCTACTTGTCACCCTATGGGACACTGCATATACAGAGTAGTATTTTTGGAAAGTTCTTTAGAGCTTAGAACATTACAGAGCACTGAAAATGTGTTTTAGAGAAATCTTGTGTGATGGCTAGCTAGACTCAGATGAGAAGATCAATACTGTATCCAAAGGGATCTTGCAGCACCTTTGAGACTAAATAATAGAAGTCTGTAGTACAACATTTCATAGATTTAGTTTACTTCGTTAGATCCATGGAGTGAAGTGTCTATGGATAGACATTTATGCCCATGAATGAGCAGGTGCATGTGAATAGTAACTGAAATGCAAAAATTGTGGGTATGGCAATGAGGTGACAAGTTCAGTTTTAACAATGTTTGTTGGGGAACAAAGTTTGGAGGAAAGTGAATAGATAACCATATGAATGGTGGAGGGAGTTCTTGGAATGTATTATGATCCTGGCTAGGAACCAGAAAGGAGTTGTGTTGAAATGGGCAACAAAGCCCTCATGAGGCTGGGGTGTTAACTAGTGTTATAATATGTATAGTAGTGTGCCAAGAAACAGTCTCAGTTCAACTCACTATTGATCCATGGGATCAATTCTGTTGTTTCTCTTTTCAATCTGGTCCCAGTTGGTTTCAGTTGGAAGTTGTATGTGACTGCTAGTGAGATTCTGCTGTTTCCTGTCTTTGGTCCGTTCCGTAATAGATTAGTCCTGGATACAAATCCTGCCTTGTTGATTATTTTGCTACTTCATATGGTAGCTTCAGGAATGCTTGCTGTAACTCCATTAGCATGGCATCCCTATCTTGTGGGTCTTGTGGAATGTACTGTGTTTCTTAAAGCCCAAAGAAAACATTTCTGGATCTATCTGTCTCATAGTAATTGGGGTATTATATACCTTGATTTGAGGAGGAGTGTTACTTGCTCCTCTTTCTCAGGTCACAAAATGTCTTAGGCCTAATCTGGTAGACCAGCCCTGGTAGACCAGCCTTAGGCCTAATCTGGTAGACCAGCCCTGTCAGCTTCACTTCTAGAAGTAGGAGAGGTCAAGTTTAATCTCCTCCCTGCCTCTTTCACCTGTGGCGGGTGCGAAGCCTTCAAGAGCCCTTCGCGGCTGCAACTCCACCAGCGGCAGAGGGACCAAGCTGCCGGCCAGAGACTCCTCCCTGCCTCTTTCACATGTGGCGGGTGCGGAGCCTTCAAGAGCCCTTCGCAG
>CM034706.1:17886193-17903082 GCA_020142125.1 Phrynosoma platyrhinos
CCACTGGGGCGGTATATAAATAAACTATATTATTATTATTATATTATTTAAATAATATTTCTAAGCACTAAAAGTTTCCAAAAGCCCACTTTCCATTGATAAAGAGCTTGTATGGATGCATGGTCGGAGCACAGAAAATCCATTTAGGAGTGACAATATTTGACATATTTTCAACACAAGTTGAACTGTTGCCTGCTTGGGTAAGCACCTGAGACAAGGAAGTTTGATGTGCACCAATGAGGTGCAAAGTACACAAAGCCATTTACTTCACTGCAGAGACTGGGAAATGTGTAGCTGTCCTCCCAGGGAGAACTGTGTATCCCACTTTGAGCTCAATGACTGGAAAGGTAGGATATAAGTATTACAAACAAATTATACAACAGAGGAGAAATTTTATAAAAGTTTGCCACATTTATTTGTATATGAAAAAGAGTAGTAATAAACCCACAATAAATTATTGGTGTGTTTCTAATAGGAATTTAATAGGAATACCATGGGGAGAAAATCCCACATCATATTGTTTTATTTTTCTTTTAAGTTCAACCAACACAGTTGGCTTTAGTAGGATTAATTTGCAAGGAAAGCACTAAATCAAAGGAGGATTTTGCTGAACTAGTATTACTCCTCGATTTAATTCAGATATATCAGCTGGCAATGTAGTTTTGAAATGTGCATTGAACTATACCCATAAAGCAACTACAAAGGTCTACAAAAATGTCCCTTGGAGTTTTCATCTAACAATAAACCCCTATAATGCTAACAACTTCTGGCATGCAATGTAATTAGCCTTCTTCCCTCCCTCTTCTGCCAAAGTGGTCATGTACAATACATATTTATATTTTTTTCCCTTTAACATATAAGCCTGTAAACAATTTCTTTGATGACAGTAAATAAATCATTTATTACAAGGTTTTTGAAATCGTCCGCTTGCGGATCGGTTTGCTGATGCTTCTTTTGGAGATTCTTCTTGTAAAGCGGCTTATTCCCGGAGATCTCAGTTCAACAGCCTCCATTTCTTCACGAACGGGTGTGAACTCTGGCTGAGCAAGGCGAGGTGCAGGATAGGAAGACTGAGGATGAGGGTAGGACCCATGAACTAGATAAGGCTGTTGATCATCATCATCATAAAGATCTTCGTGATCATAGATCTGGTAGGAGTTATGTGGTAATGGCACGACAGGGATATCTTGATCAGTCGGATCCCCATAGCCACCTTAACCCACCAAGAAGAGTCACAATGTTAATGTAAGAGGAAAGCAACAGGAAAACAATCATTAGGAACTGAATCAGCTATAAATCTTCAGAGATATCTTCAGCTGACAAAGTCATTAGCCTTGGAATATTAAATAAGCACCAGCAAATGCAGGAAGGTTTAAAGCTACCTATTATTGTTTTTGTTGTCACTCCATTTTAGAGCTCAGTTAATTGGAAACCATCACCAGCAATAACAGAGAGCTTAATGTATTAGATAGGAAATTTTGTTATATAATGCTTAGATAATCCTTGAAGAAGTTTAAAAATGGATAGATATCACCCAACCCAAAATAAGTCCTTTTAACTCTAATTTATTTTAGCGAGAGAAAAGAAAAACAGATGGCCTTGATTCAAAGAAAGTTAGTTGTCTTTTGGTTCAATTGCCAAATGTATCCAACTGATTTTCATGAAAATTAAACATAAATAACTTTCTCTAGAACTAAAAATACTTAATTTGGACTAGATTGTGTCTATAACAGTCCTAATTTAGGACAGAACAATATAACAAACACTATTTTTAAAAGGTCAACTTCTTCCAATTTATCTTTAAAATGTCAAAATTTGACAGGACTGAAAGTCTGAGCAACTTGTTAACTTGAATGAAACTTTTTTAAAAAAGGAAATACATATTTAAGTCTTTGCAGAAAGACTGTAACATCTAAAAGGCAGGGCACTCTGAAATATAATTTACAAAAAGAAAGTTCACAATTGTATATGCATCTAGTAATATAGAATTGATGACAGAGTCCCATGCCTGCTGATGAAAGTGCCAATCTGCATCCAAATGCAGGACTATTATTTCTTAGGGGTCTTGGTAAAATGTACATCCAGATCCACATCATGTATATTCTACATTCACATGAGGTGTATGAAAATTGCCTTTGCTGCATCAGAGTATTGAGATTCAGAATATCATCATATACAGTAGTCCCTCCACATTTGCTGGGGTTAGGGGTGAAGGACCCCCATGAATGTGAAAAAAACACATTTAAAAAACAACAACTGTTCTTTTTACCTAAGGGAACACCACTCTAGGAATATCCAGGTCCTCCAGTGCAACTCTGTGATCAACATTTGCCAGAAGTTGATCATAGAATCATGCTGGAGGACCAACAAATGCCTAGAGAAGTGTTTTCTCTAGGAACTTCTAGCTTCTCCAGCACAACCCTATGGTCAACTTCTGGCAGAGCAGCACTGGAGGACCTAGAGATTCCTAGAGAGAACAAATTAATCAAAACCACAAATAATACAATCTGCAAAAGTCAAAGCTGCAAATGTGGAGACACAACTGTATACTGTTAACCAACTGGATTCTCCAAGAGTCAGGGTAACCAAACCAGCATCATATTCACAAAAAGATATTCTAGTAGTTGAGATGGTGGTGATGTGGAACAGAAAACCAGGAACATAGGGACATGGAATGAAGAATACAGAAAGGGGGCAAGCCTAGCTGGCTGGCTGATTTACTGGCTACTGGAACCCTGAATAGATATACTCCATAATATTTTGTTACAGGATGCCTTGTTCAGTTTTCTCTCAAATATGTACAGAAGTTCTCAATTTCTAAAATTCTTCAAGGAATTTCATGTGACCCTGGTCTGGATTTAAAATCTGCACAGTGGTTGCTTGGGCCTAGCTATGTGCATAGTGGAGAAAATGTGTCACAAGTTTTAATTTGGGAAGAAAGCACAAAAAAAAAAACTAAGCAGGCATCCTTTGTTAGCAGAATCAGTGTCACTGGTGAAAAAGGATTGAGGCAGTTCAGCAGTCATTTCTGATCTTTATGCAAATGAAAGCAAAAACAAACTCTACCCGATATCAGTTTCTTTCACCTTCCATATTGGTAGCCATTGTAAGGGAATGAGCCTTTAAAATTGAAAATGAACAAGGATGAGGTGTGGGGGAAAGAGGAGAATGGGGATGGGAGCAGATGAACAACAAAGAAAACACACAGGTCAGTAAAACAAAGATACCTTGGAAGCCAGTTTAACTACATGTTAATATTGGTTCTCAATTTTGCAATAAACCTTAAACTGCTGTTTTTTTATTAACTGCAAGAATAAGGTTCTGCATCATGCTTCACTATACTAGGAAATGTAACATTCACATGCCAAAGTTTCTGCAACTTTCTTCCGTAGCCTCTCTTCTAAAACAGTGATTTTCAAGCTTCTAAATTGCAACAAACCCTTCCACATTGGTTTGTTAACCATGAAACCCTATATGTGGCACAGAATTCTGGAACAGAACTTGAGATTTGGCCAGTATACGATCCAATGGTGGCCTTTGATAGAATGTTGGGATCCAATAGGTTTTATTTATGTTTTTGTTTTTGTTTTTTTTTTGGTTGTTTGTTTGTTTTGTATGGGAAGACATCCTTTCTCTCTGCTGCTTCCCTATGTGCTCTAAAAGAAGCAGTTCTAGAGTGTTGGAAAGTCTCCAGATAGTGACAGCTAGTGGCTTCTATCTTAGGGAGTCAGTGAATCCACTCAGTGCTCTAGCCCACACTTAAGGGAGATATCAAAACAGGATTCAACACCCTGGAGTAGTAGTCCACCACTACAATTACACAGAAACCACTAGTTACAACTCCATCCAGAGCTTCTTTGGGGCAGCACAGAAAGCAATAGAGGGAGAGGAAGGGAAGACACTCCATTACAATTGCCAGTATAATGCTGGGTTTGGTTGATTGTTTGGCAATGGAGTACAGGAGATGTTTGCCAGTGACAAGCTGTCTTTGAAGGAATTCTTGTTCACCATTATTGGAACCCTTCAATAGGGCGATAGGAATACTGTATTAGCACTTATGATACAACAGTTGCTTAGCCGCATGGCACAACACACTTGTCATGATACCAACTGAGAGTCACCTTGGGAGACACCTTTAGTAATATTCTCAGAGATCCCAGTTTGAAAAGCACTGTTCTAGAGAGGGTGAATTATTAAGTTAAAATCTCTCCATGCAATAAAGTTGTTTAGTCAGATTGTTCCCTGAGGTATTATACATCATTAATTGATTACAATAATAAGCATTCTTGCTTCGGATAAATACAGTAGGTTTAGTTAGTGATATTTATTCCTTCATGCTTTTTAGAAGCACATGAATAACGAGACTGAGTGACTGTGATTTTTCACACCTTCCAAGATACAATCATGCATTTAGAACTTCAAGTCATGCTAACAGTGGGACATGGAGATCACACAAAAATGACAAGCAAAGCAGAATGGATCATTCACACAAAAAGGACAATGTCACAAGTGTAGGTGACACAAAAACAAAAATACTTTTTAAAAATCACCCATTATTTGAATTTTAAATGAATTTTCTGCTGATTCTACTAATGTCCATTTTTCTGAGTGTATAATATAGCTTGGATAAGGGCCCTGTCCAGCTAAGTGCCACATGTATGAGGAGCAATGATGCAGTAGTTATGATTTCCCTCTCCAGTGCAACTGCTGGGGCTCCATATGCATTGCCTCAGCTAGATATAACAATTGCTACCAAGGAGATGTTCAGCAAGGACTTGGATTTCACTCTAACCATCATTCCTTTCCAGAGCTAACCAGAGACCATAACTGGAGCTACATACATGCAGCATGAATTACTTAGACATGGGGGTATAGTTCAGGCCATGACTTGCCAACCAGAAGTGCAGGGGGATACTTCAAATAATTAGTATAATTATACTAATTTGATCAAGAATATATAATTTATGCTTCCAAAAAGCATTCAGTTAGACCACATTTGCAAATTCAGTTGACTCTTGTTATCCATGGGCTTGCCATCTGCAGATTTGAACTTCCATGGACAGCAAGCCCCATTAGTGTTAATGGAGGCGTGTGCACGTGTGGGCACTTGAAGTCTCATATTTTTTTTACTATCGGGGGTGGGTGGGTCCAGAATGGATCCTCTTCAGATATGAAGGGATGACTTTAATATATCTTTGTGGTTAAGTGTCAGTTATTATATCATGTTGTGATTGCTACACAGAGTCTTTCTTCCACATAGTTTCCTCATATCACATATTTCTGGAATACCATAGACAGAAGAACAAGGCAGCTTTTTTGAGCAACTCTGCCAGGCAAAATGGAGGTTGCATTTCTATGACCACAGAAATATTCACATTTACACATGCATAATTCTGGTCATTGTGAAGTTCTTGGCGAGTGAGTGGCATGGCATTCAAATAAATGATGTAAGCCTTCCTAGTAAAAAGCACTGTCACTTGTCCTAACTTGCGACACTTTTCTCCCTCATCACACTAAAATTGTTGGCATCACAAAATATACTGGAATCATATCAGTGACAATAAACCAAAGCTTGGTCCAGGACAGTTGGATGTTGACTGTTAGCAGAACTTTCAGTTTTGAAGTTCTGGATGAGTCTCTCTCTCTCTCTCTTCTTCCCTTAAGGAACAACTTCATGATTTGGGCTTCTTCTTGACTTGGCATTGTTCCTTGATACTCATCTGGATGGGAGATGTTTTCTCCCAATGATATATGAGCTATGTTCTTAGATCAGGCCTCAGTAACCCCTAAAGCAAGGACTAAAGCAGAGGAACTGCAGAAGAAAAAATAGTTATTGAAGGGTATTATGGGTGCTTTGGGGAATGGATGGGAAAAATTTGCTCCTGGTCCCCACACAGTTGCCCAATGTGTGCAACTGTGTGGGGACCAGGAGCAAATTTCCCTCCATCAATTCCCAAAAGCACCCATAATACCCTTCAATAACTCTTTTTTTCCTCTGCAGTTCTTCTCAAAATAGTGATAGGAAGTGATGTTGCTTCACTTCCTGTTGCCATTTTCAGAAAGATCTAAAGAAAGATAGAGAGTATTAAGGGTATTAAAGGACACTTCTAAGTGATGAAGTTGTTTGGGGGCAAAAATTGCCCCAAACCATGCCATTTAAAAAAAAAAAAACACTGGTTGGTGTCTTGTGGGACAGGTGGAGGGATTTAAGGCCCCCATTGATGGGGTCCAGTGATGGCATCCAGCCTGCCTATTGCAATTTGCCAACCAATAAAGTAGAGTGACATTTGGATGAGAACGTTTATCCAGAAGGTGTCTATTTGAATGTTTCCAAATGGGCATTTTAGGACCCAGAGAACAGTGCAGTTTTGTTTGTCTTCACTGGTATAGCCAAGAAGCCATTATTGGCTAAACTATACATAGTGTGCAATTATCACATGCAATATATGCTTGGTGGGATAAAATGGTGGCAACAGCTCCAAAGTAGCAGTGAATTGTGGAAATCCTCAGCAGTAAAATACAGATATGTATGATGAAAACACTAAAGAATGGAAGGAAGAAGGGTACCCCTCCTACAGATCCTTTCCCTTACTCTTGCAACATCAGCTACAATACTGAATATTTACCTTCAGACAAATCTGGTGTAGCACTAGGCTTTGAAGGTATTTCTTGGAAGCAGTGGCAAATTTAAACAAACCATGAACTAGAAAAGCATACTCACCACCAGTTCCATAACCAGCACAGGAAGAAGGATCGCAGTAGCCTGGTTGCCCTGCTGCACCCTGTGGTCCAGGGACACCTGTGTGACCAGGTGGTCCTCTTGGGCCTGAAGGACCTGGAGGACCAGGACTGCCAGTTCGACTTTCACCTGGAGGACCTACATGGAATACAGAAGCTGTGATAAGGAAATCACTTCCACATTGTTATGGAAAGAGAGTACAACCCTGAAATAACTTTAAAGTGAATCTGCACATGTACATTATTCATCGTATATTTGTTCAGTGTGAGTGTTTCCATAGGGCCCTGAAACAGCAGAAAACCCCTATATAGTCCCACATCATTAAATGAAGATTTCATGATGCTGGGATGGAAGGAAAGCCAGGCTATTAAAATTCTGTAATTGAGCTGATACAATTGATTCACACTAAACAGCAAATGCAATTTGCCACAGTAAATTCTGCAAACTGCACAATGGAAATGCATGCAGTGAACATGTGGCAGAGAGCTGGATCCACCATGGCTCTTCCCAGTTCATATCAGTGGTCCACTTCTATTTGTTTTTGAAAAAGTGCCTGCCCTTAGAACACTACTGCTGCAAACTCCAATGTACAGGAAGTGACTGGCAAGGGCATCTCAAGTTTGTTTTTGCAGTTTTTGACCCTCCTCAACTCCCCAGAATTCCCTTCTTCTACCCCTCCACACCCAAGAATAAATTATTTCCCCTGGAGTAAGAATTCACCTCTTTAGTAAGTTGCAGTCCCTCTTCTGTTTAACATTTAAACATTTTTTGAAACCATAAGTGGACTTGCAGTTTGCTATTTGTTTGCTTGTTGGTTTTTGGCAAAATATTTTTTATATTAAATTTAATTAATTAAAATGAATTAATTATTAAAAAGATATATTAGCCTCCAGACCTGCCACAGTTGCTCCATCCTTAGTGATTAGCCTTAGTGATTAGGACACATCAACTCACAGAGTTGGAAGAGACCTCAAGGGCCATCCAGACCATTCATCGAATAGTGGGAAGAGACCATACAGTTGGAAGAGACACCTCTCATTCTATTTTGTTATTGTTTTGTATAATGATTATTCACCATTTGCCTTCCAATATCACCTGGAGAATCTGTGCTAATTTTGTAATTGGTACCTGTACAGTTTGAAACAGTTTTCAGTTCATATGAGAACAACTTATTAATACACACAAATACATTCATGTATTGATAATAATACTGCACACATCTGCATCAGCAATCTGTAATGAAAAAGGGGGAATGGGCATGAACTGAGTACTTGAGCAAACTGCACAACAAATTCAGGAAATTCAAGCAGAAGAATGCCAGATTGCTAGCACTTCAGAGGCCAGGTAATTTTGAAGGTTATGCAAGATCTGTAGATTCATTTGGATGGAGACGTTTTCCCAAGGATCTCTGCCATTTGCTATATGAATGATGAATGGGAAAACAACTGACCATGATTACCTAAGAGGCCAGTATTACATTTACCTGCTGATCCTGGGGGGCCTCGGGGACCTTGTGTTCCAATACCTGGGTTGCCTCGCTCTCCCTTCTCTCCTGATAAACCTGTTAAAAGCAAAGGACAGAAATCTAATCAGATGGGGGGAAAACATAACAGTGTTTCTCCATGTGCATCTTTTATTAATTAAGAGAGGGAAGAGAGGCAAAGTATAAATTGTTCTGTTGCCTCTTCTGTTATAACCTTATGGGAAGCTGTTGCTATAGCAGATTTCCTGTTATAATGGCTCTTGCAAAGTATATAATTACTATAATCTTGCACCACTTCAGAAGGAATGACCAGTATGAAGAAGGTTAGAGCCACTCTGAATACACATTATGCAAAGGGATCTTGTAGCATGTTGACACTAACAGAGCAAAAGAAGTTATAGCATAAGCTTTTGTAGACTTGGTCTGCTTCCTCAGATGCATGGAGTGAACTGGTGCCCAGGAAGGACTTTTATAATCAGACTATATGAATAGCCATAGAAATTCCAAACTTGTGGGTATGGTGATGAGGTGATACATTCAGTTTTAACTATGGTTTGAGCGACAAAGACAGGAGAAAATATGTTGTCTATTGGAGTTTGTGGATAATTCTAATTCATCTGTTTATTTTTCTAATCTTCTTTTGTAGTTTTTGTTTGTTTAGGAACTGTTGTCCTGAGGTTAAAGAGGGAATAACCAGGAGGACTGAAGTGTTCTGCAACTGGTTTTTATTTATTCCCACTTCTAATATCTATGTCTATTTATTTTTGTGGGTGATGGGATTAAGTGTTGCGATGACATTTCTCATGTAGATATGTACAACTTCTTTTGCACAGTTAGTCTCAAGATCCCTTTGCATACAATAATTGGGTTAAAATGAGGTACCTGGATGATGATAAGTGGGGAAGAATACCAGGTTCAGGTTGACTCAGTTGTTACTCAATAAGATCCAATGTCAGCAAACTGAATCATTTGAAAGATGAGCTTATTTACCTTGATTTTGAAGAGATACAGCCCTTTATTCAGTCAGCCAAGTCAGTTAAAATTGACTGACCAAATATGGATTATCAGGTTGTCTCCAGCCCCTTTGTTAGTCTATCTGGTCCCTTATAACTCTGCATACCATTATTCCAGACTAACATGATTTGTCTCTGAATTCTGAATACAGCTGTCAGAAACCACTGACCAAAGAACTAGCGTTATATGAATTCACACAAGCTTTTTGGTCTGGCCTCCAGTTTCCTTCTGTCATTCTGACTATTCTAACAGCAACATGTTTTTATTTCCAAGCTATTTCATTAAGGTCAGCATCTGGGGCAGAAACTATAGGGAGGAAATTAAGCATGCAACAATTTTAAAGGATTAAAATGTTTTTAAATGATTTGAAACAGTTTAAAACAATTTAAAACCCTGTGCACTAAAGCCAGAATTTCACAACCTAGTCAAAGCATATTACGAAATATATAATACACGTTTAAGTGAGAATATATTATACATGAATTTGAAATCAACAAAATTCCACATACGATTTGGATTATGAACTTACTTGACCCAGTAATTAGTAAGTATACAAACTATTTTTTTTTAATAGTCTTCCTTTTAAAAACTCTTATATATGTTTACCATCACTTGGTGTAACACAGCTTAGTGGCAGCTGCTATACATAGAACCCATCCTCTAATGGAAATAGAAATTGTTTCAAAATATTTTAACAAAAGAGTAATAGATCTAACTCAGATTTTATTTGTATTATCTGCAAATTGTGTAACTGAATAAGAATTAGAATAGAACAGGGAACACAGACCAGCCTATTAAACATGTTGATATCTTCTTTCATTCTCTTTTTGCTGCCACAGCTTTTCAAGTTTCTAATCAATATCATAAGGGGCAATGACTCTCTTTTATGGGTCAGCTGGGACAAATATGTAACTTCTCTATATTCATGTTCACCACCTGTGCACAATTTATGCTATATTAACTGCACAGTGGCGGTATTTCTTCCAAGTCAGCATAGTGACTGACCTGAGTCATGAATAATCACCTCACCTTCACTCCACAAAAAGAGTGCACAGAGAAGCATAAAACACCGAAGGTCCCCACTGTGGAATAAAATGAGGCAGATTGCCAAAGCTACTTGGTGTTAACAATGTAATTCAAATGAAACTCTTATGGTATAATCAAATGCAGAAGTTCTCAGAAGCAAGCTCCACAGAGCACAATGGGTCAAACTCACAAGTGGCATAAGACTATAGGTTTCAGATGAGTTTTCCAGAATTCTGAATTTGGAGCACAGCCTATTCTTAAACTATGGGGTGTCCCTTGCTTGGTTTGATAAGTACATGCATTATTTGCTGAAGCACCCAGGGAGGTGCAGTCCCAGACATTTCCCACTATATATGGATCAGTAAGTAGGTAAGGGTAGAAATGACAAGAGACCCAGTCTAAATGGTTAATATTTGGCTAGGTGGACATATAAGTCAGTATCTTAGTAGTAACTTAAAATGGTGCAAATGTTCTCTTATGCCAATGTAAGGCATTTTTGGATCAATGCACAACAGAAGTGAGGAGCACAAAGGAAGGAGAAAGGCTTCTCTTGTCATTAAAAAAACAAAACAAAACCTTCCCTGTCAACTATCACACAGGTTGGGAACCAGCAAGTCCGCCTTCTCTCTTGACAGAGAAAACTTCCAGTGCTGTCTTCCCAGGTACTTACAGCCATTTAACCCCTTGTTTGTGTTGCTGCCCATGCCACAACCTATGTTGGTATAGCTGCATTGGTCAATGGGATCATGATGGGATCATGATGATATATTCTAACTATATATGTTTTCCCACACTTTATGGATAGGGGTGATTGGCTGGAGCTTTCATGGGGCCATCTCTTCTACTCCCGAACCATCAGCATGCCAACCAATGCTGGAGGCCTATACACATGTCTCCTGTCAATATCTGCCCATATGACACTGCAAGCTACTTAAGACTAAGCATACTACTTCATACATCATTGAATTTAAGTAGGCCTCTGAACCTCAGGGATGCATGTGAATGTTTCCCTGCTTTCGAAATCTTTGTATGTATACATACCTCCAAGTCACCTGTTTCCTTATGGTGACACCATGAATTTCATAGAGTTTTCTTAGGCAAGGAATACTCGGAAGTGGTTTTGGCAGTTCCTTCCTTTGAAATATAGCCTACAGTGTCTGGTATTCATTGGCGGTTTATCATCCAAGTATCAACCAGAGCTGACCCTCTTAACTTCCAAGAACAGATAAGATCTGGTGTGTTTAGGTTATTTATGCCTTAGTAAATGCTCTAATCTGGTTCTGCTCTTAGGGTCATGGAACATGATGGAACATTAACTAGAGTGGCTACTGACAAAACACCAGAAAGAAATGAGTCACCAAAAAGAAGACAAAAGAGGGTACTGGTTTGCATGTAATCTGCATGCACTAATTCATACATATAGATACACCCTTAGAAATTATTACTATAATTAAATAGAAATACAGACAAGACTTGATTTATGCTGGGGTTGGGTAACTTGACTCATGATATAATCTGAAACTGATGTATAGGAGGAGAGCCAGTTCCTTAACCAACCACAATTTTAAAGAGATTAAAATCATAAAACACCAGAGTTTACCTTTTCCAGGCTAGAGAAATGTAAAATCTTTGGCATAGGGTCATAGTATGACAAAAATAGCAATTCATTTAGCATTTAACTAAAGCATCACTCCATATGTTTCTTATAAACAATGTTTCCTATAAATACTGAAAATTGGGAATTAATATGCAAGATCTGATAAGTTTCCTGTTTGTTCTGTTTTTAAAAATGTCATTATGGCACTATATCATATTGTCAATAATTCATTTTTTTTTAATAAAAAAGTGTAGATTTTGTGGGGCTCAACAAAATTGAGACTTGGTACAAAACATCTCACTATAGTAGGGAAAGACTGTGGTCAGATGACCTGTGGACCTGTTAAGTCTGATGTCCAGGTGCTAAATCATGATGTGCAACTTTAAGATTCTTTATTTTAAATTGGACTTAGACTGGGCAATCATGTAAAGAGAGGATATCCTCTGTAAACTAGGGAATGTTTCTGCTCCAAATGTAACAGGAGATAAAACCTAGCCTATAGAAATTCTATGGAGGAAGAGATAACCAGACACTGTACAATGCAAATGTTCTCGACCAGGGATGGGGATCATGTGTATATTGTTGGACTAGAAACTTTGCTGTCTAGGGTTGAGGGAGTTGCAGTCAAACAACACCTGAAAGCAGACATCTGGGTTGTAATCTGTAGGTGGGTTTTGTGGAGGGAGAATGTCTGGACATATGGAAGACAAATATATACTGGCTTTTACTTAAGTTGCTTTTCTTGAAAAATGCTCACACTAGGCAACCCACCCATTGGACACACAGGCTATTTTACTCATCTTCCACCTCAGTGGTGTTAAATCAAACTAATAAACAATATTCAAGAGAAGTGGTGGAGTTTGAGTTTCCATTTGTAACGTCTGGAAACAGCTATAAAAGCTGTGTTTCATTTGGATAGTTGAAAGCCGTAAAAATCCGAACTGATTTATGTTTTTCCTCCCCCTTTCCTTACTACTTTTCAGGCCTTCTGCACTAGTCATTTTGCTTCCTTTCACCTCACACCATATGCACACTTGGGATCATAATCAATAGTTCAGGTTCAGGTTATTCGTAAAAATAAAGTGTGCAGAGAATACCAGCTGCTCTTTATGGGTTCTCAACCTTGGATAGTCACCATTGCATGACTTTTACTCTCTTGATTCACTATTAATATATTTATTGGAGTAAATTAAAGGATTTTAATCAACCACATATGTTTTAGGTACAATTCCAAATCTATTTATCAAGAAGGAAGTCCAGTTAAACTCAATGGGACTTATCTTTAGAGTAAAATATATTCTTGTAACTATAATGGATGGAATGACAGAAACTCAAACAAATACAGCAACATTTGTAACCTAAATTGAATAGCTATGAAAAGGAAGCAAGGCGTTGACATATTGACTCCTTTCACATATATTTGCATATATATGCAACACATATCATGCCCCCCCTTCCCTGCAGTTTTTTATACTGGTGCGCACAAGTTAACTTCCCATGATGAGTGAAGAGGACATCACAGGAAGCTAAGTATGATGCATAGATGTTGGCCTTTGCAAAATTAGAGTTTGGGGCAACAGTGGGACTTAACTCTAGAACTGGGCAAGCCAAAATCTATTTAACATTGGAATAGTACTCTTGACATTGACTCATGATGACCCAACCCATGGATGAGACACTTCCAAGAGTACCTGTCCTCAACTGCTCTGCACAGTTCCTTCAAGCTCATGACCATAGTTTCCTGACTGAGTCTATCCATCTGGTATGTGGTCTACCTCGTTTTCTCCTATCCTCTATTTTTCCAAGTATTATTGTCTTTTCTAGTGCGTCATGATTTCTCATGTTGCGACTGAAGCACGACAGTCTCAATTTAAGTCATCCTGGCTTCTAGGGAGAGCAAAGGCTTGATCTGTTCCAGTACCCATTTGTTTGTCTTTTTAGCCATCCACATTATCCTTAGCACTCTCCTCTAGTGCCACCTCTCAAATGAGTCGTTTTTCTGTCAGCTTTCTTCACTTTCCAGCTCTCACATCTGCACATGGGGATGGAAAATAAAATGGTTTGGACAATCCTTGCTTTAGTGTTCAGTGTTACATATATGCTTTTTCATAATATTGTCTAGTTCTTTCATAGCTGCCCTTCCCAGACCTAGTCTTCTTTCTGAAATCTTGACTGCAACCTCCATTCTGATCATCAATTGATTGAAAGTATAGGAAATCTTTAACTATTTCATTTTCATTGTCTTCTAGACATTGATAGTTGGCTTCAAAAACAAGCTAACCAGTTTATAGGCATCTCATCACAGTCTGGGTCTCAATACAGAATGAGACTTGAATATTTTCTAACAAATTTTCAGAGGCAAGACATGATCAGGTGATTTGGCACAAGATTCACAAAACTATTAGCAGAAAGCAGGGCAGCAGGCCAGCCTCCTAAGCTGGTATCCCAGTATTTTTTGGACTGATGCTATCATACTTAGACTTACAGGAAAACTGAGCTCATGGATTTCCATTGTAATTAAAGATTCAGGATAAATATTCAGGGGACTGAGGAATAGGGGCAGACATAACAAATTTGTATGCATTTAAAATACATTTGAAAAAGGGAAAGGGGTCTCAGCAACACAAAGAAAACACCTGAGTGATCTCCCAAGGCTCAATCTCTTAGGCCCAGTGCTATTTAAAACTCTGTAAGATATGTTGCTGTATATTAATTCTTCCATACACTCAAGTGAAAGGAGATATCTTTTTCCTGCTGCCAAAATCTTGGCTCCTAAAATATGTATTAAGAAGCATATAAATGGGAAGGCACATTTATGTATACACATAATGGATCTAGTATTATAGTTAAATGGGAAACCAGGGAAGGGGTAGTTGCATTAAGCATTGCCAGAATTATGCCTACATAGAGCACAATATTAGATTAGATGATTTACAGGAACTATTCCAACTCCATGAATTAGAATCAGATTGATGCACATGTAGTTGGTCTGGCAAAAGGGAGCTTCTCAAACTCTTCTTCCCCAGAAAGCCCTCCATTCCACCTCTCTGAATATGCTGCATAGAATTCTGGGGTACCAGCAGGAATAGAATAAGCTGTGGTGTAGCAAGGAGAGCATACATTGGAAAATCAGCTGGACAAGCCATCTCTGAGCACAGCTCTTCCATCCTAGGTACTTAGGATTGCTCTGTAATATGCTTGTCAATATTCATGCTGTTTAGACAACTGACCAGTTTTGGGATGTGGAAATTATAGTTTTAACCTAAGATGCTTTGTTGCTCAATTAATTCAGAGCTCATGTCCCTGGCATGCTATCATAGTTTGCCACTCAAGAGTTGCATACCCTGCAACTGCCCTGATTTGGCAGGAAGAATCCTGATTAATTCTCTGTTGCCCCACTTTTTCATGCACTTTTAAATTGTCCCAGTTTATTTCTCCTCCTCCTATTTCCCCCCCCCTTTGTCCTCAGCTTACAGCTCACATTTTGAACTAAGTTCAAAATGCAATTATAGTTTGCACTCAGTTAACTCAGGAATGAGGAGAGGAGAGAAGAGGAGAGGGCAGAATCTTGCCCTTCCCTATGCAGTCATCCCTCTCTATTTGCAGGGGATCTGTTCCAGAGCCCCCCACCCGTGATTTGGGGAAAATGCAAATATTCAAGTCCCAGTGAATAAAATGGTGGAGCGCACTGGCACACATGCCATTTTGTCCCTCCTGGCTTCCCATCCATGGAAACTCAAGACCGCAAATGGGAAGTCAGAGAATCTGGAGGGACAACTGTAGTCTCAGGCAAAAGTAAACTACTGCTGTCTTTCCTAGCTTGTCTGTTTCTCCTCTTGACCACACTCTAATGTTGCTTGTTCACATGTGTCCCAGTCTTCACCCATGCAATGTTGGAAAGTATGGGTTTGCTAGCTTTAATTTTATTAGCCAGAATTTTTCATAAGAAATAAATTTTAAGAAACAAATGTATGGATGGCATCACTAACCATGGTTTTGGCAGTGCAGAACTAAACTGTAAGTTATCTAGTTAGCAGAAACATGTACAGGTCTCAAGGGTCTGTTCTTTCCTTTTTCTGCCTTATTTTGATCCTATATTGCCTCTTATTTACAATGACACTTAAGACTAAAAGTGTTTTTTCAAAATGGGAAAAAGCTAATTAGGATCTCATTTGCAGATGAGAATGAAAAAGAAAGGAAATGCAGTGAAGAAGGTCAAAGGAACTTCTTTTTGGGTCATTTTAATTGGTTTGGTTTTTGAAATATCTACAGATTACAATCTTATAACATTTTATTTAGAATTTAGCTTCTTGTGAACACAGGAGTAAAAAAAGGAGCAATACCATCAAGAAAACTAAGAGACATATCTGTTAAATCAAACCGGATGATCTAGTAGAAAGAACAATTCTACTGAGACTCCATTTTTTTCTCCACCCCTCCTTATTCAATTTTTGCTATCTTTTCAAAAATCCTTTCCAACAACTCTTCTTGATTTACTGCTTCATAATGATCTGAAACATACATATTTAGAGAACAGAAACTCTCTTAAATACTCTTACTTTATTTATAGTTTGTTTCCCCTTCCTACCTAAAAGAGGGAGTATTTTATTCCAAATTCTTAGCATAAATAAGATTTTAGGCAAGAGACTTGCTGAGATAATATTAACTTTTCCAGCATGAAGAGAAATCCAGCATTAGACCAGGTGCAGGAGGTGGAGGGATGGAAGCAGCCAACTTGTGTATTTTTGTTAGGATTAAGGAGCAGTTTCATACAATTCCTTGTCTGTTAGATCCCATTCTTCCATATAAAAAAGACACACATGCCCGGGAGAAAGTCACTTCCCCATAGTCCTTTTATCAGCTGCAACTTGTGTGCAAACTTTATGGACAGGACTAATTGTGGAAAAGGATTCCTATCACTGTACTGTACTGGGTTAGGCTGGGTTTGCCATACCACTCCGATAGCCAGGTTTTACCCAGAGTACACTGCCCCCTAATGCCCATTTACACCATTGTTTCCAAGCTTTCCA
>CM034706.1:17909399-17921643 GCA_020142125.1 Phrynosoma platyrhinos
TGTAAATGCTAACAGGATGAACAACTTTACAGTTTAAGGTTTCTTGTTATTGTGTGTCTTCACGTTGTTTCTGACTTCTGATGACCCTAAGGCAAATCTATCATGGGGTTTCCTGGCAGGATTTGTTCAGACAAGGTTTGCCACTGCCATCCTCTAAGGCTGAGAGAATGTGGCTTGCCCAAGGTCACCCAGTGGGTTTCCATGGCTAAGTGGGGATTCGAACCCTAGTCTCCAGAACTGTAGTCCTACACTCAAACCATTACATTGTATTGGCTCTTTTAAAGAAAACCAGGCAGGTTTGGTGGGTGGCCAATAGGTAAAAAAATAATGCTCATTTTCTTTTTTGATATGGTAAAGTCACTTTGTGGTTATTTTACCAGGTCCATCTTATAGTCTGATCTTGTCCTCATCACCTGATGTCTGATCACCTGATATCTAAGTTATAAATTAGTACATATTGAAAAACTGCTTTATAATATTTTACAATTTCTACAACTGGCTCTAGCAGAAAATCTTCTTTTTAAAAAATACATCCTTTAGATTTCAGCAGTGGGGGAGAGGGGCAAAGATGTGGTTGAAAAGTAAAACAGGTGAAATATCCTCCTCTTCATAGATGTTAGCTTGCAAAATTCCCTAACTGTACTGTGTCATTTCACAACTCATATTATCGCCTCTGCAAGAACACTTCCAGAGTCAAAATAAGCAAAATGAGCAACCCCCACTTAAATCAGTAAAACCCTGAGACTCGTGTAAATGAAGTTAGCAAATCAAACTAAACATTACAATTACAAAATGCTAAATATGAAACAATGAAGAACCATTGATTAAAAATGCACAAAAAAATCACGATTTGCAAATTGATTCAATGCATAATTTTAAATAAGGGTAGAATAATCGCAAGCAAATTTTGTACAAGCTACAGGGAGAATTATTATATCAGCAAGCTTGAGACAATATTTATTAGCACAGAGACACAGTGATTATGTACAACATAAGAGGATAACTTGCAGCATCACTGCAGAGGGACTTGTATCACACGTGAGTAGCAGCTGAAGGACTTATACAGTAGTTTTTGCAAATGCGCAGAGATAGATATGAGTGGTATATACAGTATGATGTTCTCTTACTTACAGGTGGTCCAGAATCACCTTGTGGCCCAATATTACCCGTAACTCCTGGCACACCGGGAGCACCAGGTATTCCCTGCATAGAAAAAGCAAGAGAAACTCAAAACTCAAGACTAAAAAAAGTGTGTACCAATTTTTCTGAAATCTGGCAATTGCCATCACCTTAGAAGACACTAGTATGTTTGACAATTTGCTCCAGTTCTTTCCCAAACATTAAAATGTGTTCACTTTCCCTTTTTTTATTAAAACATAGAAACAAACCCTTCATACTTTAAAGACATCTGATGCAAAAGCTCTTATCTGTCTGGAATGTCTCATGCTTCATCCCTTCTGATGAGGTGGTCATTTCACTAAATTCTATCCTGTTCTGCCACAGAACAGACATTTAGAACAATTTGTTGATTTCCTCATTATTAAAGTCAACAGGGAAATCATGAAAGACTTTGAGAAACAAGACAAATCCCTGCTTGGGGAACTGGAGTGAATTGCCTTTTCTTTCTAAGCCTTTGACATGAGATGATCCCTTATTTGAGCCAAAAAGGCAGATTCTGAGGTATACACTTTTTTCTGTACATAGTTGTACCATTTTTCTGACACCATTACCGACAACACACCCAACAAGTGCTGAGATTATCCCTAACGTACTCCTAAATCTAATAACCTCTTTAGAAGGTGGTGATCTGTAATCTGGATTTTAATTTGAACAGGAGTCAAAATATCCAGTGCACTTGGAATAATATCAAAGCAGTCTATTTATGAGGGTTTCCTCATATCATCAATACACCAAATGATTACACATTCTCTCTTTTAGCTATGACAGCACATAGTTGAATAGCCATGAGATACTGTTGACTTCTATTGACTTCTTTTGGTACATCTAACTTCTGCGGTCTATACTTTAGTGGGAATTTAATACTTACCACAGGCCCTGGGGGTCCCTGTGGCCCAGTGGGACCATCTTTGCCTGGCAGACCCTAGATGAGAGGCAAATACATAAATTAGTATACAGGTTGAGTATCCCTTATCCGAAAGGCTTGGGACCAGAAGTATTTTGGATTTTGGGTTGTTGTTGTTTGGATTTTGGAATATTTGCCTACACATATTGAGATATCTTGGAGATGGCACCCAAGTGTAAACATGAAATTCATTTCTGTTTCATACACACTTTAATATACACAAAGCCTGAAGGTAATTTTATACACAAAATTATTTACTAATTCTGTGCATGAAACAAAGTTTGGGTACTCTGAACCTTGAGAAAGCAAAGGCTATCTCAGCCACCCATGTGGACAATGTTGGATTTTGGAGGATTTTGGATTATCCAGATAAGGGATAATCAACCTGTATTGCTAAGAACAGCCAGTATTCTCTCTAGCTGTAATAACATTGTTAACTACACAAAATGGCCATAAACCCAAACCCCATAACACTCCTACAGGTACAGAAAGCATCAAGTAAACAGATTGGTCCATTCCCAGAAAGGTCAATGAGAGTTTCACATACGCTATGGGAATGCAGATGTGTAATCACTTGTGATGCTAAAATATGCAGATGCCTATGTTCAGAGCTTGATGCACACCCAAAGCCCTAGCATGCTCACCAAAACTGGTAAATGTAGTTGAATTCCCTTTTAACAAAATATTTGGTGGCATTCAAGGAATTCACTGTAGTGGCAATCTACAGCATTCTAGTGTTCAGAGTTTCCACACATATTTATTGCAACACTCTTTATCAGTACTCTATAAGAAATATCTGTACAATCAGCACTCCATATTGCTGTGGTGTTCAGAACGCTCATAAAAATGAAAAACCTATAAATAACTCTAAAAACCCCTCTAAAAAAAATCATATTTATGTTGTTGCTATTGTGTGCTTTCATGTTGTTTCCAACTTATGGCAACCCTAAGGTGAAACTATCATAGGTTTTTCATGGCAGGTTTCTTCAGAAGGGGTCTGCCTTTGCTGCCCTATGCCATTTTTAATAGGGACTTGCAAGCCTAGTTTGCAGTCTCTCAGTCTTGCAAGGCTTCCAATCCCTATTAAAAATGGCACAGGACAGCAACAGAGGTGGCAGCAAATAATCCACAAATAATCAAATCCACAAAAGTCAAACCTGCAAAAGTGGGGGTCCAACTGTATTATTAGCCCTACACATTGCAGATGGGGAGAGGAGTACTGAGCTGGACAGCATTTAGTACAGCTACCTCATGAGATTGTACCCCACACCAACTGTCCCAATTGGGCAGGGACAGTTCTAGTTAATCCTTTGACATCTTACTTCTCCAGTTACTTTTAAAATATCCCAATTTCTTTTTCCTTATCCCACCTTCTCCTTTCATCCTAGTTTACTTCAGTTGGTATGAACTAAGATCAAAATGCAAGAGTAGTTCACACTCGAGTAGCAGGGGAGAAAGGAAAGGAGTTGGCTGAATCTTGGCCTTTGCAGTAGATTAAGGCAAAAGCAAACTGCTTCGGTGTCTCTTAGCTTATCTTTTGTTCCCTATTAATAACTTCTGCCATCTTGGTCACATTCTGATGTTGCTTATCCATATGTGCCCCAGTTTTCATCTGTTAAATGTTGGAGGTACCTATGTGAAATCAGTTATGTACCTCCTTCCGACATGGCTAAACCTGAATGGAGCCTGTCCTAACTATTTTTTTTATTTAAAAAAACACCTCTGCAACACTATCAGGAGGTGTTGACTTTTCCAATTGCTTGCCAAATGGGAAATGAAAAAGGAACACCCACCAATATGATTCGTTTTCCTTCATTTTCACCAAGTGACTGGCAGAGTTAGAGTATGATCTATTCTAGAGCCATTACAGGAACTGAGGAATCAGGTTGCCATTTTACCCTTCAATGGCCACCTACAGTTCCCAGGACTGAAATGAATAACCTTTTCTCTCAGTCCCTCTTTAAAAATGAAAGCAAAAAAGAAATGCCTCCACATGAGTTTGTTTTGACATTGTTTTCCAATTATGCCACATAATTTGTTTCCATGTGTCACTAATTCTCCTATTTAGCAGCTATAGGATATCTCTGGGCAAACCCTCTAGGTATGTTTACTTTGGCAATGGCTACTGTAGCTCTTGGCCATTTACAAATTTCCTCCTACTGTATTTTGTTAGGTGCGAAAATAGTCTTTTATAAATGAAGTAAAACAGGAGTCTGTTTAAGAAGTCATTCAGTCGGAAACATTCTTCCGGCTGTCTCCCCAATAAATACCAAAGTTTACAACTTGTTAGTAGGTTTTGTTTCTCAGATTATCAAATCTAAGATATGCTTCTCAAACTAATTCTATAATGTACAATGCAGAAAAGAATTAGAAATGTAGTTACACAGAATGCTAGTACTGCTCTTCTGTCTCTGTGACCATGTGATGAATAAGGGTCTTTTCTCATGTTTTAGAAAGAAGGAAATTATTAAGGTATATCTGAGCCATTTACCTTATTATTAAGGAAATTTTGGGCATTCACTTTAGTGCTGTACTTGCAGTAGCCCCAAGTTGATTGGAATAGCATTACATCCCACTCTTTTTGAATGATCATGAGGGCATCAGCTTTGTGTGAAGGAATAGCTGCCCTTGTATTCCAAGTAACTAGGAAACTCAGACCAGTAACTGGCAATAATCAGCAAAATAGAAATTCTTAAAATGGCAAGAGTGTTTGGGTGGCAAGAAATTTGCTGGGGAGGATTAGATGTTTAACTCTTCCCCACCCACCTCTTTTTTCCTCGACTTTTTGTTTCTCCCTGACTTCTTTCTACCCTCAGACTCATGCTCACAAAATGAGACAAAGCATATTATAAGGGAAAGGTTAAACTGTTGTTTCTTCTTTGCAAATGCCTGTCTGCCTTGGCTCCACATTTCTATTAGGTGAAACAGACACAAAGTGTGGCATATAGCTCTGTCAAGAATGGGTAGCCAGCTCACTTTATAAAAAATACAGCTGGAGTCCTTGTGGAGCAATATGGACAGCAGAGTACAATGAACAAAGAGTAATGAATAGAGTAGTAATGAATGGACAACCAGCATGGTGCAGTAATTTGAGTGCTGGACTAGGACTTGGGGAAACCAGAGTTTGAATGCTTGGCCATGGAAACTCACTGGCTTAACTTGGGTTAACTTAACTTAACTTCATATTGTCTCAGCTTCAGATGAAGAACATGATAAATCTTGGGGCCAGGTTATTTGAAGGATCGCTTCTCCCTGTAAGTGCCCATTAGGGTTTTAACATCAGCTAGAGAGGTCCTCCTCTTTATCCCACCACTGTCTCAGGCTCATTTGGTGGGAATAAGGAGAGGTCCTTCTTTAGAACTCCCTCCCCAGAGAGGCCAGCCTGGCGGCATCTTTGCTTTCCTTCTGGTGGCAGGTTAAAATATTTTTGTGCCACCAGGCCTTTTGCAACTGTAGAAGTTCGGCTCTTAATGCTGTGTGGTGCTAGTATTGAAGTTCTTAGGGGTTTGTATATAGTTTTTATTGTTACTGTTTTAATGATTTTTTAAAAAAAATATATGATTGTTTAATTGTATATTTTATACTTTCATTCAACTTTTGTAGTGTTTTTAACTTGTGTTGTTTAAAATGTTGTTAGATGCTTTGAATCTCATTATTGGGAGAAAGGAGGGATAAAAATAAATAAATAAATAAATAACAACCTCTTTTGAACAAATATTGCTAAGAAACTGTAAGATGTGTGTTGACTTACAGTTATCATAACTTGGAAATTACTTAAAAGCACACACCAACAACAAAGAAATTAATATTATGAGCCCATAATTTATGCCTTCCTCTTTTAATAATCCTGTTCTTTGTATATACTTGCTCTATTACCCCTGCAGGCCTGTGTTACATTTTTGTGCCAATTCTGAAGTATCCTACCTTGGGCATCAGGCAAGATGGAATGGATTGGAGTCGTCACTCCTTCATAAAGGCAGAGGACCTCTTAAGTCTATTAAATATCATTACCTTAGAACTCTATCACACAATAAGTAATATGCAATTTAAACCTACTTAAGGGGTCTTGGGGGGTGGCCATAGGCCAGCCTATCTAAGGGGCTGAAAAAATTACAATGCCCCTGGCTGTGTGGGAGAGAGTAATCAAAACAGTGTGAAAGATAAGTGACAATTTCATTTCCAGTTTTTTTTTATACCAACATTCACAAATTTCTTAATTCTCAAGATGGAAGGATCTTGAGAGTTGGTTGGTTTTTATACTTAAAAAGTCAATATGGATGAAATAATGTCTCCAGTCATAGGCCTTGGAATACTTAACTTTGAAAAATTTGGTTTTAAATCCTTGTGCATTCAAACATATTTGCATAGAACTATACTGTTTCCATACAGAATTCTATGGAGTTTCACTGAATGGTCAAACAAAAAGGGACTGTCTTTGCAAATGGCAACTGGCCTGACCTATAAACCACAGCAGAAAGTATCTTGTAAATTTTCTTGTTATTATGTGGCATCAAGTTGGCTTCAGTTTATGGTGACCATGACATATATATAACTAAACTAAACCAATCAAACTCACTTCTCTCCTATTCTTTTTTAAACTCCTTTAGATTAAAAACAAATGATGGTAGGCTGTGGAGAGCCAGCATGGTGTAGTACAGAGGTAGGCAACCTTTTTGAGCCAGGGGCCGGGTTGCTGTCCCTCAGACAATTGGGGGGGGGGGCCGAGCACCAAAAATAAATAAATAAATAAATAAATAAATAAAAATTAAAATTAAAATTAAAAATTAAAACAAAAATTAAAAAATATGCATGCACACTCTCTCAGCCCCAGAAAAGCCATGGCAAAACCCCTGTGGAGATTTTGCCAAGAAAACCCCAAGAACAAGAAATAACAACAATAATCAATATCATCATGGCTGCCACCACTGGCGGCGGCAGAACCAACCTGGGGCCAGTACAGAGGCCTCAGGGGGCTGCATCCGGCCCACGGGCCTTAGGTTGCCTACCCCTGGTGTAGTACTTTGAGTGTTGGACTAGGTCTCCAGGGGAGCAGGGTTTAAATCCCTGTTCAGTTGTGGAAACCCACTGGGTCATCCTGGGCATGTCACACACTCCCATCCTCAGAGGAAGGCTATGTCAACCTCCCTGAACAAAACTTGCAAGAAAACCCTATTATAGATTTGCCTTATGTTAACCATAACTTGGAAAAGACATGAATACAAACAACAACAAAGTGCTGAGTAGTACCAAAATTTATTGTTTCAGTGCTTTTAGTGTATTCCTAAATCCAGACCTTATGCTACAGTCTATCAAAAGTCCTCACTATGGCTTGTGTTTATATAGAAGTTCTGTGGCATCTATTGAAAGATTCAGATATATGCTTAGAAACTTGCTGTGTGCTGTTCTTGGAGCAAACCACACAAACACTTGATTACAAAGGCTAATCTGGTGTAATTGCAGACAACTCATTCTTGGACTGATTCTGCTGCCCAGAACACACACCCTTCACACAAGGGCATTGTTTAAAGAACTGACAGACTACACACAACCTGCTCAAAGCAACTCAGTCCCTCTTTAAAAAATGTAGCAAACTTGCTACACATGTGTGTGCATGTATGCATGTGTACATGTGTACACAAGAAGGGGATTATGAAAAAAAAGAAAGAGGTTTAGGAAATATATCTCCATTATCTTCCTAACCAGTAACAGATGCTGAATCTGTTTAGTCTTCAAGATTTAAAGTTTAATCCCAGGGCAGATTCAGTAGGGCATATATGGAGAAATAAGTATGAGGACTGCAGCCTTTCTCAGTCTTAAATCTCTTGTTCTGAATTGCTTTGGAGATTGCTTTTCTCATGGAATTTCTCTTGCTCTGGTATAACTCAAAAGTCAAAATGTATGCAGTAGTATGTGTAAAAATCAAGGGAATTTTCACATGGTTTTTCCATAGTGGAAAGCTTCAGAAAACACATCTGAGAGGTCCTTAGATGGGGAATCCCAGATGTGCTAGCCTGAAGCTATCATGATTAATTTCTCCTTAGACGTATCATAGTCCCCAAAATAAAGACCTGAAAAGTAAAAGATCTACCTGAGCCACCTCCCTGCCTTTTACTTCCCCTGGGCCACTTAAGGTCCTCTATTTCAATCCTTCCATCACACCAGTCAGTCTCCAAGATGGCTAACATATAAAAGAAAATAGCAGTAACTGTATGCAAAGGGATCTTGTAGCACCTTTGAGACTAACTGTGAGAAGGAAGTTGTAGCATAAGCCTTCTTAGACTTAATTTACTTCCTCAGATGCAAACAACAGTAAGAGTGCTGAGCTAGCTGCCCAATTTTGGGAGAAAGGTGGGGTATATGTAAAGGGATGGACAGGTTTCAATGAGATAACTATGTTAGTCTTTCTCAGAAGCAGAGTTAAAGTGTGGGTAGAAGGGGTGCATCTGATGAAGTAACTGGAATCTACAAAAGCTGATGCTGAAATGTGTCAGTCTCAGAGGTGCTGCTGGATTATCCCATTTCTTATAGGACAAAGCTCCATTAAACCAAATTTGCCATCCATTTACAAACATCAAAACTTTTTATTTCCAATATTATTTCACTTCTATTTATTTAATTTTTAACCCATCTTAAAAAAGCACTAAGTTTTTTTAAATGTACCATGTCAGTAGCAAAAAGGGACAAATAGATGCGGACGGGAATTGATCCAGAATGGTGTTGGCCCTAATTTATTCTTTACATCCCTAATTCTGGTGGGTTTGGGAATTATAGTAAAAAAAAAAAAACACCAAAGCAACTTATTAAAACTCTAACTGCAATAGCTCCTTTATCCCCATGCTTTATATTTCACACCATGAAAAGTGATGTTCTACAGATATCAATGGGTAGATGTTTCCACATGATAACTGCTGGTGGTTCCCATGTCAGTTGGGTGGTGAATGTGTTCTGAATGAATGTGGCTCTGAGATTCTGAACCTAGTCAGAAGGTAGACTTCAGAACCTTGGATAGCTCCTTTAGAATTCAATCTGAAATCTGAAGCAAATTCACTATTTCACTGACACTGAAGCCAGCATCTCCATGGAGAGTGTTTTCTGCTGTTCCAGATACTAAAAGAAGAGCAATGGGTTGAAATTACCAGAAAAGATATCCCACATAAATATTAGGAAGAACTTCTTGACTGTAAGAGCCACATGACAGCAGAGTAGATTACCTCAAAGGGTGATGCCCTGTTTGACTTTGTGGAGGTTGGATGGCCATCTTTCAGGAGTGCTTTAGTGCTTCAATGTTAGGTTGTTAGTTATTCTGAATGGACTAGAAAGTCCTTGAAGGTCCTTCCAAGTCTATGATTCTATAGTCCCACATGAAAAGAATCAATTCACTCTAGTTTCACTACTCTCAATCTCAAATCAGGCCCCCAAAGAAGATATTTTTGATGAATTTAAGATTCAAATGGCTTTCTTGCAGCTTTCCTTAGGAAGACCTGAGCAAACACAGAATCTTTGGTTGAATAGTCCAGCTAGTAAATCCAGGAACCACCCTCTGCATCTGTCTTCATTCAGATGTAACTGATGTCATATAAAGAAAATAGGTTTAGAAATGCACTGAGATTCTAAAGTTAACAGAACAGAGAGGGTCCAGAAAAAAAATGCTTAATAATGTTGACCTAAAGAAAGGTGAAACGCAGCACAGAGAAGGTCCAGTAAAAAATACATAATAATGGAAATGTTGACTTAAAGGAAGGTGAAGTATCAAACCAATCTTTATTAACCATTTCATCTTACCCTTTGGCCTTGGTTTCCATCTCGTCCTGGAGATCCAGATGCACCAGGGACACCCTGCATAAAAATAAAAGTTATAACATATTGTAAATCATTAGTAAGTATCATGGTATCATTATTAAATAAGCTCCTATCAATATTTCTAAGACAAAGAAGAAACGTAAATACATAGTGATTAAGGACACATAGCACCTGCTTATAATACGAACAAAACAGGCAACCTGTGTATAGTCCAGGTTTGAGGATCTCAGCAGGTGGAGGAATTATGTGGGCTATGAAAAATGATGTGTCCACACTCTTCCATGTGTATTTATTGAAAACATTATGTCACTTTCCATTAAAATTTTACAGAATGAATTATAGCAGCCCACAAAACTACAATCAATCAATAACACAGCAATCCTAACCCTTAGGTGGCTGTTTTGTATGTGACCATGAAATGTGCCCTTAGAGAACAGCCATTACCATTGAATTCATTTCTACCAACAGAGCTTTTCTGCAGATGGAACTGAAATAAATAGCTCCTATACCTCATTCTGTCCCCTATTTTATTTTATCATTATTAAATAAGCCTATACCTGGGAGTGAAATGGTGTGTGTCAAAGTCACCTTGGAACTGTTGGGACCAAAGCTACTTCATTCCCCTGAGAAGGGCTCAGATCAAGTTTTATAGCTATTGCTGATGGACCTAAATATGTCTATTTATTTAATTAATTCATTTATATCCCACCTTTCTCCCAATAATGTAACTCAAGGCAACTAACAATATTTTAAACAATGCAGGTTTAAAAAAAGCAATACAAAATTAGAGGCAGCATAGCTGAATCCCCCAATTGATAACAATGTGGGTGGGGTTCAAAATAAAAAGATCTGTCGGACTGAAAAGTCAAACAGACATACATATACTTACTTACACAGACACAGACACATACATTCTATTCAAGCTGATATAAACCAGTAGGGTTTAGGATGAAACAGGAAATCTGTCACTTCACTCCTTCCTGATCTCTGTGAGAATGGACTTACAACAATTGCTAAAATTAAACAATTAATAGTGTCATCTTGAATTATTTATTCTCCTTCAACTTGATTTTTCTTCTTCTTGAACTTGAATTATACTTGAACTACTGTTGGAAATTTCATTTTAAAATATGAAATATGGAATTTCATATTTAAATGTACTTATACAATGTGCTGGATCACTACAGTAGTTACCTGTAAGCCAGGACGGCCAATTTCTCCTTTTTCGCCTTTTTCACCAGTTGCTCCCTGATGGTAAATGACCACACAGTTAAACATATTAGCCAGTGCTGTATAGTGTGCTTAATTCTCTCAGTTAAATCAATAGGACTTAACATTAGTTAAGGTTAGGTTTAGTTTAGTTTAATTTAGTTCAGAATCACAATTGTTGATTGAAACATAAATAAAAAAAACAATCAAATCAAAATTTATTTTAAAATCAAAATTTTCAATCAATAAATTTTAGGTATTGTTTTAATATATATTGATTTTATATATTCTTTTAACTTGCATTACATGTTGAATATGTTGTTCCCACCTCAGTCCACAGGGAGAGGTGAGTAAGATAGAACAACAATAACATTGGTTTAAGGAAAGACAACATATTTTTTAATTTAACAAATATTGAAATTATGACACAATTGTGATTGTGATTACATTTTTTTTTAAAAAAATAACATACTCCCAAATTTTATTATTAGTCCAAACTAGAGCAGACCCACTAAATCAATAGTGTTTACCTATATGCAGACTTACCATTCAACAATTGATTCAATGAGTCTATTCTAATAGGTTACAGGCAGTGATATGTTAAAGAATTAAAGAGATGGAAGAAGAATGAGGGGATCTTACTGATGACTTACTAAGAGGTCTTTTCCATCTTTTTGCAGGGAAAGGACTGAGAAAGAGACTCCCACCATTTTGAACACATTTTATTGTGACACTGACATTTCATCTGACCAAACATCAAGCCCTATTCAGGTATTTAATAACTATATCCATGAGGACGAACAGGAATGTGAAGATGTCTTGCCTGCTCTGTCTACAACTTTCTCACGTTTACCGGGATAGTCTGAAGGAAAAATATAACTGTATTCACCCAATTGAAATTATAAAGCTCTTTTTCATTAGGAACCCTGCCTGACCAGGTTTCTTTGTCACATGGATCTCTGTAATTGCATTCACTTTAACCATGATTATATTTTCCACTCCAGACCTTCCCCATATAAAGAGGGGATGGGTTGGAGCCACAGTATATGTCCCCATTCCTTGCTACAGATACCATTAATGAACACTGAACAGGACTCCAATGTTACAGTAAGGGACAATTTTGTTTCCTTTGCCTGTTAATCAAAAGATCCT
>CM034706.1:17921743-17947492 GCA_020142125.1 Phrynosoma platyrhinos
ATGATTCTTCCCAATTTTTGACAAAATATGTCTCCTCTGGTCAATAGCTAAGGAGATGCTATCATGAAAAGAAAAGAGAGCTAGGCCTTCTTGTCCCTCACCAGCTTTGTAATTCATGAAGTACATAGAATGTTCTTCATGGTTCAAATCTTTTGCTGTTTTTACAATCCCAAAGCTATACATGATATAAAGTAAATATATCAACATAAGAAGAGCCCTGCTGCGTCAGATGAAAGGCTTATCTAGTCCAGTATCCTGAATTTTACAACTAGACAGGCTTATTAGATGCTATGAGAAGCCCACAAACAAGTGACAATTGCAATACAGGTTGAGTACCTCTTATCCAGAAATCCGAAATCCTCCAAAATCCAAATTGTCCAGATGGGTGGCAGAGATTACAATATCTTTGTTTTTTGATTGTTCACTGTACACAAACTTTGTTTTATGCACAACATTATTAAAAATAATGTGTATACAAAACATAAATGAATTTAATGTTTAACTTGGGTCCCATCTCCAAAATATCTCAAATTTTCCAAAATCCAAAAAAATCTGAAATTCAAAACATTTCCAGTCCCAAGCATTTTGGATAAGGGATATCCAGCTTTTAGCACTCTGTCACTGTTTGTTCAAAATAAACATTAAAACAACAACAACAACAAAATAAATAAATAATACTGGAGGTCCTTGAATTGAGTGTCCACTTGGTCCCTGTGGCCCAGGTGGCCCTTGAGGACCAGGAGTTCCAATTTCACCACGTGGTCCATCTGGTCCCTAGAACCAAAAATATCACTATGCATTAAAAGAATAACTGCTTATGATGATCTAATATCAACAGCTTCAAGGCACATGAAATGGCACATGAAGGCATGAATGCACATTGACAGTGCAGAGTACATAAAAAGTCTTCTTTGCAAAGGCCTAATTCCAAAACACAAATGGCAAGGATGAATTTTGAATAAAATGTGTGTGAATTCACTCTCAAATGCAATTATGCCCCAATCGAATGACACTATGAATCACACCCTTCTAGAGACACCTTTTAATAACTCTCCCTTTCACTCCCATAACAAAAAGATTCAACATTTTTGCTACAGATAATATCTACTAATTGCAAAAAGGCAACTAAGGGGCAAAGCAGACCGCCTCTGAAAATGCTGGGTGGGCACTGTGGCAACCACACACCACTTTTTTTTTTCAGTGCAGAAAGAAGTGGCAAAATGCCACTCCTTTTTGTGCTGGAAAAAGCCAGCTTTTCCACCACCGTGCCTTTTGGCACTCCTGTGGCATGCAGAATCTAAACACCATGCTGCCGGAGCACCAAAAAGCTGCCCATCATATGGCAAAGGAGCAGTCTGCTTCAACCCTAAATCGATAGTAGGCACAAGTCAAATATCAGGAAGTTAAAGGGGAAATTGTTGTGGACCATGGTTGTACCCACAGTTGACCTTCTACTTTTGCAGCGTTGACTTTTATGGATTTATTTGCAGATTTGATTAATATGTTATCTCTAGAAATCTGTAGGTCTTCCAGCATGACTCTATGGCCAGCTTCAGCAAGAAATTGTGCTGAAGTACCTAGAGATTCTTAGAGCACCTCTCTAGGCATTTGTAGGTCCATCAACACAATTATATGGTTAATGTCCAGTGGACATTGGTCATAGAGTTGTGTTGGTGGACCTAGAGATTCCAAAAGCGGTGTTTTCTCAGATTAAAAAAAAAAATTGTGGGAGAGTTTTTGCACTTTCATGGGGATCCTGTGTCCCTAACTCCAGCAAATATGGACAGCCCACTGTATTTATGTATAATATTTATAAATAAAGCAACAACATGACAAATTACCTTTGGGCCATGGTCACCACGGTTACCCTTTGGACCTCGGAGACCCGGACCACCCTGCAAAGCACGTTTAGCGTTAAAACAAAATAAATGGGATTTGCAGCATAATTTTGTAAAGTATTTTCAACTTCTGACTGGAGTACTCTTCATAGTTTTAGCCAGCCAGCCAGCCAGCCACATCCTTTTATTCTAACCACTACCATCCCAATCTTGTCTTCTTTTCTAGGTGTTGTTCCACAAGATGTACTTCAGTTGTTTTCACCAGGTCAACCTTCCTCAGGTCAAGTTTACCAGGTAATTGGCCCACATGTACACACATACATTTGCCATACACATCAGACTGTGGGCTGGCATGAACTTGATGCTCTAGTGCAGTGGTTATGGCAGTAGATTGTTTTGTAACAACAATGGTATCAGGAGGGACACATGTATTGTGCACTTCTTAGTCATATAATATATATAAAAAGGTTTTTTTCCCATTTACTCCAGTTAGACTGAATGACTGCAAAACTGGCAATTTAGCAGTGCATAAAGTGGGATCAAAACACAAGTAAAATCTTACTGGTAGTCCAGGTGGACCCTGAGGTCCCTTGCTGACTTCGGAACATGAGCAAGCATGAGGAAGGGCTGGACAGCTTTCTTCATCCCTCTAGTGAGGAAAAATAACAACTCATATTATTGATTGGTGTAGTACAAGTAAGTCAAATCTGGATGATATCTTGTCATTCTAAATGTAAATACATTTTAATTACAAGTTATAAAAGTTTTTTTTTAAAAAAAGAGAGCGAGAGCGAGAGAGTTCTTACCAAAGCTGGAAGTTCACAGCATTTATCTCTATTGGCCCATGATGTGGTACAAACAATATCAAACATCTGCAACTGGAACTAGTTCAAAAACAAAAATATAAAGGAAAATGTAGTTACTACTCAGAAAATCAGGAAAGGAGAATCATCTTAAAAGATAAAAGAACCACTCATAGCCATAATCTAGTTTTGAGGAAAGATAATTGGGATGGAAGGACTCCTTAAGAAGTCAGTCCTAAATGGTTAGTGACCAAGTTAAAAAGCACATTTTTGTTGGTAAAATTACAGCTGAATACTTCAGAAATGGCTAGAAAACAAAGCATAATAGATATCACTCCTTATCTCTAATCTAGATAAGGTTGCTATAATCTAGGTCTGCACTTTGAAACAAATATAAATAGTCTAGGAAGAGGGAAACATGCACTTTGAAACAAATATAAATAGACTAGAAAGAGGGAAACAGCTAGTTTTGATTTCTGGAAAGCTGTGGGTATGTGTCTACATAGAAATAATGCAGTTTGACATGGCTCAGCCCTACAGAATCATGGAAGCTGTAGTTTTCTGAAGCACCAGCACTCTTTGGCAGAGAAGGCTAATGACCTTATAAAAATACAAATTCTAGGATTCCATATAATGGAGCTACAGCACTTAAACTGCATTGTTCTACATTGTAGATGCATCCTCCTTTGAAATAGATTTTTGTCTTTATAAGAGCATTAAGTTGTACCTCTACCTATTTTCCGCCCATCTGGTGGTCCCTAAAATGGAGAATTTATAGGTTATGGTAAAAAAAGTTTGCTATTAATTTCAGTAAAGCCCAAACTATGATTTTTACCAAGAACCCTCCTTGAATTAATGGGTTATAAATGGCCAGTACATAGCGCAAGTTAGACAGTTAGGCATTTAGGTATTATTTTCCACTCATTTAATTCCTGGATAGTGCACTGGAACTTTGCTATATAATAATACCAGCATATAACACAGCTAAAACCATAGTTTGTTCCTTTTCTACTAGCAGGGGACAGTTCATCCCTGCTGCATTAAGATATTCAAGGCCAGGGTGTTGTCACCATTATTGTGTGGTGTTTCAGCTTGGATTCTTAGTTTCTTACTTTAGAACAGTGGTTCTTAACCTTGTTGGAGGTACTGACCCCCACCAGTTTCATATGTGCATTCACCGAACCCTTCTACCACCAATACAGACAGACCGTCAGTGCCATCCAGTGAGGGGAGTGGACTGCCGCGCTGTCAATCACGCCACACGGCCAATCAGAGGGCCACTTCTGTCGGTGGAGGCGGGGCAAGCTGGTTTGGTTGGATGGGGCATATAAATAGTGGGGCATATAAAACGTATACAGGTTATCACCTGCAGCCAATGATGGACAAGTGGGGCGTGTCATCACGAATCATATGAATCGGATATGTGTCTTGACTTCCACCGAACCCACGAGACTGACTCACCGAACCCCTGGAGTTCGATCGAACCCAGGTTAAGAACCACTGCTCTAGAACAAAAAACTTCATCCTTTTTACAGCAACTGTTCTGTTTACCAAACTACATATCAACATCAATTTTATTGCTTGGGGCTGGTCTCTCCTCCACGGAATGCACTGCTGGATTGCTGAGGATTAAGACAGTGGGTAACCCTTTTATTCAAGGCCTGAACCAGCTTTTATGTGTATCTTCTTTGGGAAGACAGCTACATCAGCCAGTGGTCTAAGGCTTGTTGTTAATTACAATCAAGGTAGGTTTGATTTATGGCAGCCCCATGAATGAGATACCTCCAAGACAACCTGTCATCTGCAGCTCTTTTTCTGGCCCTGCAAACTCAGGGCTGTGGCTTCCTTGACTGAGGGGCTGAACAGAAGGCCTCTTTCCTTGCCAGATTGGGGCCGCAGCAACCACACACCATGGCCCTGATCCAGTGGTTTGCCGCTCTAAAATGAGCTGGCAAATGCTGCTCCTTTTTAGAGCAGCTAAAAGCTGCCCTTGCCGTGATGGCGGCGGCCGTTCAGTGCTCCTTTGGTGCAGCGTGTGTGAATGCTGCACCAAGGGAGTGTCCTGACACTGCTCACTGTCTGGTTGGGTGGGTGGTGTGATGGCGGAGTCGGGACAGCTGGCATGTGGTTGCCATGCCCCCGCTCCACCCCCAGCCCTTTGGGCCAGTCTCTACAACCCCTGAGTCTGTCCACCTGGAATGCAGTCTTCAGCCTTGTCTGCATGGACCAGGATAACCTGGGCTGATCTTGGAGTATCTTGGTTCTGGAGCTGCCCTATTCCACCCCTGTTACCTGCTGCCAACATTGCAGTGGTGATGGGTGGATTTTTCCAAATGTGCAGCCCACACTAGGGCAGGATGGGGATGGGGGAACTGGCCTTTGGGCCCATGCAGACAAGGCTTTATTCTTTTTTCTACTGCCTCCCACTTTACCAAAAATTAGCTATCATCTTTTTTCTAATGTGCCATATTGTCTTGTGATGCAGCCAAAGTACTATAGCCTCAGTTTGGTATTTCTGACTCCCAGGGAGAATTCATGCAGAATTGCTCTATGTCTAAGGTTACCAGAAATAAATTACAGAGAATAGTTTCCCCCCAGTATCTTTCTTTCCACTTTTCTATTACTTATCTTAGGCAACACTTATTCTTGCTCTCTGGATTAAAGACATTGCTACTCAATACTTTCCTTTGCAGCTTGTACCACCTTTTGTTGTGTTAGCTGCCCTCAAGTCAACTTTGACTCATGATGAACCTGTGGATGAGATATTTCCACAACCCCCTTGTTCTCAATCTCCCTGCTCAAGGCCTGCAGGCTCAGGCCCATGTCCTCTCTTATTGAGTCTATCCACCTAGCATATGGTCTTTCACTCTTTTTGCTGCCATCCACCTTTCCTAGCATCATTGTCTTTTCTAACTATTCATTTTTCCTCATGATGTGGCCAAAATAGGAAAACCTCATTTATTCATCTTGGCTTGCAGAAAGATGTCAGGCTTGATCTGTTCTAGAACCCATTTGTTTGTCTTCTTGGTTGTCCTGGTATTCTCAGTACTGTTCTCCAGCACCACATCTGAAATGAATTGATTGTCTGCTTATCTTCTTTTTTTTTTCTGTCCAGCTGTCACATCTGTATATGGTGATGGTGAATACAATCGCTTGGATGATCCTCACTTTAGTGTTCAGAGTTATGTCTTTACATTTTATGATCGTGTCCAGTTCTTTCATAGCAACCCTTCCCAATACTAGTCTTCTGATTTCTTTACTGCAGTCTCCATTCTGATCAATATTTGAACCAAGGTATGAGAACCCTTTGACTATTTCAATTTTCTTGTTGTCCAGTATGAATTCTTGAAGATCTTCTGTGGTCATTACCTTCCAATTTATCTAGGCCTGACATTTAATACTAATAGTGTGTAGCAGGGTAAACTATCTTGAATACTTTACTATCTCAAAATAGTGTATATTTTTTAGTAAAGCTCAGCTTAACATAATCTTTTCTGCTATACTGGATGGTCAATGTCAGAGATTTTCATATAAAATCATATTTATCTTTGTAGACAAGCTCTAGAATTTTTATTATTTATCACCCCAATCTATGTTGAAATGGAATAAAAAAATGTGCAAAAAATGACCAGATTAAAATTCATAACCCAGCAACATATACTCTTCACTTAGAATGGATCCCTTCTGCATGTGCTTACAGGATCACAGTCTAACATAACAAGATGTGTGTGTAGTCTCTTTGCTGTCATTGTATAAATCAGGGGTAGGCAACCTTTTTGAGCTGGGGGCCGGTCCGCCGAAGTTGTCCCTCCCACCGGGCCGAGGGGGGGGAAATGGCAGCACGCGCGCTGCCGCCGCCACCACCGCTGCCGCCACCACCGCTGCCGCCACCACCGCTGCGCGCACTGCCGCAGCCGCCTCTGCGCATGTCATGGCCGCCATTTTGATTTCCAAAATGGCGGCCGCGACTCGTTTGCACATGTGCAGTAATCCTGCACATGCGCAAATGCGGCGCAGCCGGCATTTTGGAAATCAAAATGGCAGTCGCAGTGCGCGCGGCCGCACAATGGCCAAAACACGCAGCAGCAGCGGCAGGAGTCCGCCTGGGCCGGTAAGTGTGGCGACCTGGGCCGGAACTGGCCCCTGGTATAAATGGTTTTAATTAATACAGAAAATAATGGAGATGTGCACATTTTCATCCGTTTTATACATTAGTATTATTTATTCTAAGAACCTAATATGACAGCACTTTCAGTAAATTGCCTAGTGATAGGTCTTTGAATTACTTAATTATGTTTATGTTGAAATCAGCTAAATCAGCCATTTTGCTGATTCAAGATGTGGTATGGCTGCTCCTCCTAATTCCAGCTGACTTACTTAACAAAGATTTCTTTGGTTTTGAAGCATTGTTCATGACATTTAGATTTTGCCTTGTGAGGCTTTGATTCTGAAGTGGGTGAATCTACACATATCTTCACACGACTGTACAGGACCCATGTAACTTAGGCCCCTATGGTCAGCCCCATTCATTTCAGCAAAGAGGGTAAAATGCAGTTCTATGTTCTTATATCTGGGTGTGCAGAGACATCCTTTCTGTGGGTATAAATATGGAAACCAGAGAAGCCAGGAGGTATTTGTGTAAACATTGCAGCATGCACACAAGCAAAGGATGATACTGAATGGAATGGTGTTCTGTGGCCATGATAAGTGGATGAAAATATAATTGAAATAGAAGGCTTATGGTTGAGACTGGGAAGTCCCTGATGAGTAACATGCATCAACTGAATTTATCTACATGATGACTTAATCCATTCAGCAATAGATTCAGTGGTACTACTCTAGTTAATACCCAACAGGATTCCAGTCATGCAAATCCCAAATCCTGAGGGACTAACAAAAGCAAGTAGTAATTTTTTGCAAAATTCCTTGTATAAGGAACCAGCTTTGTTAGTTCTGTAGCACTTTCATTTAAATAAGGGATCTTGTAGCACCTTTAAGATATGTGAAAGAAGTTGTAGCATAAACTTTCACAGACTTGTTCTACTTCAGATGCATCTGAGAAAGCAGACAAGTCTAAGAAAGCTCACACTACAACTTCTTTTGTACAATTAGTCTCAAGGTACCACAAGATCCTTTTGCATTCATTAATCAACCACTTCAGTTAAAAATAAATTTAATTAAGTTGTCCCTAAAAGTCAGAAGTTTTCCAGCTTAATTGATAACTTTAACTTGTTAGTTCCTAGCTATAGATTTGTGGTGTGGAGAGTACTTAAGATACTCTGCTAGGGAGATCTACTCCTGTCCCCTGAACGACAGGAACAAACCTCTCTGGTTGGAGAATTATAACACCTTACCAGACTGTAAATTCCAGGATTCCATAGAATGGCAATTAAAGTGGTATCAAATTGCTAGAACTGTGTAATGTAGATACACTCTGAGACTTCTTTAATGAGCAAAGGAGCTATGTCTTGAAATACATGCTTGCGGTCTTACATAAACGCCAACCAATTCACTTACGGAAACCAAATATTTCCCGTGGGTGTAAAAGTTCACTAGATCACTTCTCATTCATACTGTTCTGTCGTTCACAACAAAAGCCACCATTTCTCTCCTTTTCTTCTTACAAAGCGCTCTTTAACAACAACCTTTTAAAAGTTGGCCTTTGTCTTTCCCGTTGGAATGTGGTCACAAGAGTTGCTCTGTTCAATTGTCTTGTAATTCTTGATATATTCATTGACATGTTTAAGCCTGAGGCCTGAAAGCACTCTTTCTTTGTCCAAAGGAACATAATTTTTGGTGGAGATATATGTTCTCAATGGAATAAAGTACTGGAGGTTTTACACTTCCCTTTGAGCCTTTGTTCCATTAGCTTTAAGTGAGATCTTTTGTTCATGAGAGCTCAAAGGACTTGAGTAAAACGATCCAACTATAAAATTAAGTCACTTGCCTTCCTATTGTTGTTGTGTGCCTTTATGCCATTTCAGAATTATGGCAACCCAAAGAGGACACTATCACAGAATTTTCTTGGCAAGATTTATTCTGAGGGAGTTTGCCTTTGCCTTCCTCTGACTCTGGAAGATTGTGACTTGCCCAAAGTCTCCCAGTGGTTTTCCATGGTGAAGCAGGGATTCAAACATTGATCTCCGGAGTCATAGTCCAACCCTCAAACCACTACATTATCTTCATTATCTTCCTATACACATTTTTCTAATCCTTATATGATTACCAGATCAGCACAAAATATTTCAGCACTCTGCTTCTGAAATTACATTTTTGGAAATGCAGCCTCGGTAAGAGGAGGAGGTTGCAGTACAGGTCTAGCATGAGAGATTGGCATAGCCAGGTACCTGTCAAGGATCAGGGCTCAGAAAGGCTCAGACTGCCAAATCTACTTCTCTCACTCAGTGATACCAGTTTCAAACTAGACCTGGTGCTCCTAGAATACTGGAGGCCCATTCACCACTGCTGTTTGCTGCTGTTCCAGTCACATCACTTTCTCTAGAAATATTTATTTACCTAGTCTTGGCCTTCACCTGAGCAATAGTCACGTATCCTCTAACATTTCACAGATGAAAATTGGAACATGTGTGGCTAAGCAATATCAGAGTGTGGTCAAGATGGCAAAAGTTATTAACGAGAAAGAACACACAAGGTAGGAGAGGCTACAGCAGTTTGCTTTAGTCTGAGCATCATGGGAAGGGCAAGACTCCATCTCCTTTTGCACTTTGAACTCAGTTTGCCATAATTGACGAAAGACAGACAAAGGACAAAAGTGGGAAGAGGAGAGAGAAATAGGGACATTTTAAAAACAACTGAAATAGTGGGATGACAGAGGATTAATTAAAATTGTCCCTGACAAATTGGGACAATTGCTCTGTTTGCAAAAAAAAAGTCCTATTTCCCAGACTGTCAGCCCTTTATCTAAATAAACAAACAAACAATTTCCTGTTACACATGGGATATTACATCAGTCTCCTTATTCATATGGCAACTTTAACCTTAAATGATAACTTTTTTCTAGCTTGAAGTCCCAGAGTGTTTCACTTACCGGTGCAGAGTTTTCCCTTGGTCCTCTTGATCGAACCATTCTCCCCAGTACTTCTATCCCATCAGAACTAATGTTCCCTGCTGCACTGATCATTTTCTCACTCACTTGTTTGCAGTCAATCACCACTTTAGCTGTTGTTTTGCTTATGACTACGTGCAACTAAGGAAGGAAAGTGATGTTTTTAATACACAAAAAGGAACCAAGAAGGCATACATACATACATACATACATAGCAGCTGTTCTTTTCCTAAAATCATTTTTATCATTGACAGATTTGTTTACATTTTTCTAAACAACTGTAACTTAGGATGGCTGGTTAAAATTTTAAGATTTAAATATGAATATAATCATCTGTGATTGTAGATGTGTGTGTGTGTGTGTGTGTGTGTGTGTGTGTGTGTGTATGAGTAGAGGCTAAAACTAGAATGAGAGGGCAAATGCAACATTTTCAGTAATAAGATCGATCCTGAAGAGCCCTCACTACAGTCAAACTATGCATGCCTATTCCTCTCCAGACTGATAAACTTATCACACAACACTTCGAAGAATGGGAATGGAATGGAACGTAAGGGAACGGAACGGAGCAAAAACACATTTTACTGCATGGGAGAACACCAGTGATGCTGCTGGGAGTTCCCGATTCGTTCCCCAGTCGTTCCTGGCAGCTGATTTTTGAAGGACTGTTCAAAATCATTCTTCAAAAAGCGGCTGCCAGGAATGGCTGTCAAACAGATTGGGGACTCCTGGCAGCATCGGTGTTGTTCTCCTTGCAGTAAAATGTGTTTTTGCTCCATTCCATTCTCTTGCATTCTGTTATGTTCCTGTTCCTTAAGTGCTGTGTGATAAGCTTATGTGTTAGTGTGGGAAATAAGTACTGCAAGTTTAAGGCATAAGTCAACACATGCAGTGCTCTTCAGCTGGCATTCATCATGTTATCATCCCCCTGCCCATCCAGTTCTGTATTATTCCTGTATCGTTAAGTGCAACCTGAAATATTAACAGCACCAACTATACCTGCCATCTGACACTCCACCTTAACACTATCCAATGAAAATTTAAAGTCACACCAAGCCAACAGCTCCTCTTGCTACCTTTTGTTTGATAAGTCTCATCAAAAATTCTGGAGAACAAAACTTTTCTCTATATTTTTGGTCAGTCCTAATAAAGAGATTGCCCACTGTTGATTTTGGTATGCTTCTATCACTTTTGTTATGAAGGAAGATTCATTCTGTGGCTAGAGGATATGCTATGAGTTTTCCTTTTACAGGAAGCTCCTGCTTTTCAACACCTCTCTTTTCAACATCCCATTCTTTCAATGCTTGCAAATTACAGACAAGTTCCATTAATTTGATAAGGGGTCCACTCTTTCTTCAGTTCTTCTTGACTATGACACTCTTTTGGGACCACTTGCTTGCATATGTGCACATTCCCAGGATTGCCTATGAAAAGAGCGGACCCCTCCTTGAATTAATGGAACTTCTCTATGTAATTTGCAAGTATGGAAAGAGGGCATTTGCATCAGTTTTTCTTCCTATGAAGGCTCGCTTTGGACTATTTGCACGTGCGCTGCTAGCAAAGCAAGCTGGGAGGTGCGGGGAGAAAGGCGTCAAGCTGACTACAGAAGCTTGGCACCTTTTCCCCACTCTCAGCTTGCTTTGCAAGCAGTGCACACATATGCATGCAAGCAGTCTCTCTCTGTGCATGTGTATGTGTTATTTAGATTTTATTTTAAATACCATCAAATGTGTTATATGGTGTGTTATTTAAATTTTTCAGAGCCCAAAATGCATTTTGCAAGCTATATAAAAAAAGGAGGGGTTCCACTTTTCAATCAATGCTACTTTCTGAGTGTTCCAGTCCCTAACCCATCAGATAAGCAAGGCTTCCATATTATAACAACTTCCAAATTGTAATCATGTTAGTCTAGTGCAGCAAAATAATAGAAAGTTACTATGACATTAGCTTTTGAGGACTCAGGTCCATTAGGTACACAAAGGGTGGTCCTCAGCTGGCTAGTATATATGCATGCATCCATATAGAGTCATATATATGCAGACCTGTAAACAAGCACTGTACTACATGTTCCTGATAAAATGGACTTAAATCACAAAGGCTTAAGTCATAATATATTTTTAATGTGCTACAAGTTTATTTACTGAATTTTAAAATACTGTTTGTCTTCATGCAGATTTTGCAGTGTGTGAGCTTGATTGAATTTCAATCTTTAAAGCTTAGATTTCAAATCTGAACCGAAGGTAAAGGGAAAACATTTGGAAACTACTGTTTTCAACATGAATACCTGAAACTTCTGAAGTCATGTGAGATTCTATGTTCATGATCCAGTATCGTGAACCTAGAATCTCACATGAATTCAGAAGTTTGGGTCATCTTACTTCCTTATTGGGCCCCAACATTGCCTTACTCCCAACATTGGGTCATCTTACTTCATTATTAATTTTGGTAGAGGAGGAAGAAGATTCACAATTTAATGAAATGAATGTAGAAAGTGATATGAGCATGTATTCAAAACTGCACTGGTGCATACATGGAGCTTTAAATTTGGGATTTATCTGCATTCTGTTCTGACTACTATGAAAGTATTCACTTAATGAAAAGCAACTTCTGTCTAGGTAGCAAAAAACCCCACACTATTTTCCATAGAACAAGTAAAAACTGTATTTTATTTTATTTAAGTTAGATTGACTCTTATTCCCTTTTGCACCATCACATCAATTTTGCAGAATATTTCAGGAAATCTCACCTTATGGAAACTTCCATAAAATATTTTCTTTATATCAGGCCCTTCAAAAGTAACTGTCTGAAATTCACCTTTGTAGTCATAATTGAAGAAAGTCAAAGTTTTGCCACCGTCTGTATAGCATGAGAGAGAACATATTTCAGAGAGAGGTCTATTGTGTGTTTTTTAAAAGACTATACATAACTGCACATGCCTTTGAGTAAAAAAAAGATATAGAAGTCTTACAAATAAAACATCAAATAAAAATAGGTTAAAAGTAAAATTCTGTAGAGTGCTGTACAGGATAAAAGTTCGACATCTCTTTGAGACAGGCAGGGAAGAATTGCACTGATGATTTCATTAACCTCCTTGATCATGAAAATAAAAAGGCAGAATATAGATCAAGTATATCAATCAATCACAAGATGTCAAAAAGCAATAAAATACATACTGTCTAAAATAACTCCAACTAGAGGCTCATATTCCTTGTTTAAAATTTCCCAGAGAGCAAATGGCTCCTGTGGTGTTTCAGGGAGAATGCGGAAAAGAAAAGTAATGGTGTAGTCTGAAGGAAGCCCCTCTGGGTGTAAATATCTGTAAAAGAAAAATAAAATCTGAAGCTGATACCATCACAGAGAATAACTTCTTTAAAGCAACTACTGCTCCAGCAGCAACGGCCCTACACTCTTCAAGTTTAAGATATCAAAGGAACCTTTATTGTTCTCAGATGACTATTCAAACTTCATTGCCTTGCCTTTATGACTTTTCTTATGAATCATTATGAATTGAGATCCAGTGTGGTGTAGTGGTCTGAGTGTTGGACTAGGACACTGACAGACCAGGGTTCAAATCTCTTCTCAGCCATGGAAACTTGGCAACTCACACTTTCTCATCATCAGAGGAAGGCAAGGGCAAATCCCCTCTAAACAAATTCTGTCAAGATATCCCCATGATAAGTTTGCCTTAGGGTCACAATAAGTCAGAAATTACTTGAAGGCACACAAAAACAACAACAACCTTTATGCAAAGGGATCTTGTAGCAACTTTGATACTAACTGTGTGAAAGTTGTAGCATCAGCTTTCGTAGGCTTGGTCTACTTCCTCAGATGCATGAGACTATTCTTTAGTAGAGTTGGTCTCAAAGGTGCTACAAGGTGCCTTTGAATACTGATATTCCAGACTAACATGGCTATGTCTCTGAACAACTTGATAGCCTAAACTGAGTGTAGGCACACACATTATCCTTGCTTACTATCCAAAATTGTCATTCCCCCTTTTTTAAAAAAAAAAATGTATTTTCAAAAGCTAGTACAATTTTCTTTCAAAGATATAGCTGTGTTAGTCTGTGGAATCAGTATATAGAGAGATCTTGTAGCAGCTTTGAGACTAACCTAAAGAAAGAAGTTGGCAGCATGAGTTTTCATAGACTTCAGTGTACTTCCTCAGAGGCATTTGTTGGAGTGGAAGCCAGGGACAGACTGTAAAGTAGTCATTGTGTGTGGAAATGAAGTGGCTAATCCAGTTTTGCATAGGAACTAGCCTGTGATCAAGAGAACATATGAGTGTAGGACACTCCCATGAGGATGGGGTCAAATAATGTTGAAATGTATTTAGTGAGCCAGGAAGCCATAATCTTTGTTCAGAACATCCATATATCTGATCTAACCAATATTGTCTGGTCTGATTATAAGAAACTTTCCAGACTCTAAGACAGAGGTCTTTCCCATTACATGCAACCCAATCCTTTTAAACTCGTGGTGCTGCATGCTGAAAATGGAACCTTCTTTTTGCAAAAATGTGCATTACTACTGATCTATTGGCCTTCCCATTTATTTTATTGGATAATGGCTTGTGCAGTATTAGTCCAATAAAAATAGTTGTAATCATTATCACATGGGAGCCATGTTCATACACTTGTCCTTGTACAGAATTACTCTTTCTGTCAGGTGACAATAAAGATAAGACACCAATTACAAGTGAAGATCTCATACTATTCCTAAACTGATTAGAACAGGAATATGGCAAAACAAAATCCTGGCGAGAACATCTTGTGGACAGTTTAGGGCCGCCAAGTTCATAAATTCAGTCAGGACATTCAAATAATATACTGTGCCATATATATAAGAAACCTGTGGACTCAAACATAAATGAGAAATAAATGTAAAAGCTTAGAGCACATTGTTCCCAAAGTGAAATTTGAAGGGAATTTGAGGTGAGAAAGAGACTAGAGCAGTCCATTCAAAAAGAATATATGAAGAATTTTGGACAAAGTGAAAAATATTTCAAAGAGGATCAGTGAACTTTGGAAGGGATGTGTGCTCATTCCTCACTGTCATTGGATTTCATCTAAAGTAAAATTCCAAGTAAGAGAGTGTATTGGGTGTAGTAGAAAATCTCCTTAGCAGACAAATTTGAGGAATTTTGAGGGAGCCCAAAACAATTTCAAGAAGACTATGCATCTCTAAAATAAATGCTACCTGAGCATTATTACAGCTTTTGCCCACAGCAATTTTCTGTGGCACACCCCATAATCAATTAGTTTCTTTGAATGCCCCCACTACTAAATTCCAGTCAGTGAATTGGACATTAAGACTCCTCTGGCTGGGAAAATGTCTTTACACATTAGCAAGAATTCTGTCTAGCTAAGGGTGGGGGGGGAATGCCCATTACAATGATGCTAAAATATTATTGTTCTCATTCCTTCCAACTATATATCAGCATGGTTTCACTTTGGAAAACAATCTGGCAAGAGTTAACGACTATAACTTTCCACTTTTTCTAGTGCCTGCTGCCACGTTATGAACTGTACCCGTCTCTCCTCTTCTGTCATGCATTTGCTAATCAGTACAATTTGCAGAATCTGCATATGGCTTGAATTAGCTTTACTTTAGCCCTGAAAATTGACTTCCCTTTTCAAGCAATATCTTTCTCCTGAATCCAGTTTCTCTGAAACACAATCTACTTCTCTCTTGTATTTTCAGCACTCAGCCTTCATGCCAGTTTGGGATATATGATAAATAAATTTAATGATTGTTTTAAAGCATAAGTTCAGCCAAGGTAAAGATTAATCCTGGTAGTAGTCCAGAGGCAGCATAGGCAGTCTAGCATACAGGAAAAAAGTTTTCAGTAAATGTGTGGAGGGAAACAAGTTAAATCTCAGCTCAAAAAATAATAGTAGAGCTAGATACCACAATCCTATCACCTCCAAAAACAGCACTACTAGCAGATGTCCAACTTTTATCTTGCCAAACACATGACTGATTGAGGTGGAAATGTGCTGTCTGTAGGACTAAAACAAGTCCCTTCTCTCTAATGGGGAGTGATGGTATTTAGCAAGATAATCGGACAAAGGGATTTCTACTGTGGGTACGAACAGGGATGCTGAAAAGGGAGAATTCCCAACCAACCCCACATCTGCTTCTGAAAATCTGACATGATGACCTCTCATTGGATCGTGTTCAGAAGCTGTTGAACTTGGAAACACTGAGAACATAAGAAGGCATCTCTCCAGTTATGCTACAATTTCCTGAATGGCAAGGAAAAGTGAAGGTTGTTTATTTTATTTTTGGCTTCAGTTGTTCATCTGTGCATCACCTCAACTTTCACCAGGAGGCTTGACTTTATTGTGGCACCCTGTGAAATCCAAGGAAAATGAGCAGGTTGAAAGGGTCATGGGCTGCTACACACTATTGCAGCAGCCTGTTTTTTGTTCTCAGACTTAATATGTACAATACAGTGTTCTTTCCGAACTCTTGCACATGATTTGTGCAGCAATTTTTGTGCAGCTTCATGTATGAAAGAACTCAAAAAGCCAGCCTCCAATTGTCCAAGTTTATTTATCTTGCTCTGGAAGGCAGCAAATGCACCTCCGGAGTTCTTCTAGATAAGGCTTAGACCATTCAACTGCCTTTCAGACACCACTGTCTTTCTTGTTCCAGTCTCCTGAACCTTCCTATTGCTTCTTCTTTTTTTCTCCTCCCTCCATTAAAGGTCAACAGGTTCTTAGCTCTGCCAATACACAAACACACTAGTTCTCCATTTTAACAAGTATTCTACTCCTGTGGTATTTTGGTATTTGATGCAATACATTCTGAATTTCTGTTCAGTTCAGGTCTTTGCTCTGCCACATGCTGCTACAGGTGAAATTTAAGTCTTTTCTCTTTCTTCAGATTATTCCCACAATTCCACAAAGTGATGTAAAGAAACCTGGTTGGGGACTACACACTCCAGGTCAAGTACAGCTGTCCACAAGGCCTTGACCTGGTGTCGACATCTTAGGTATGTGCACTCTGCAGCTGCTTCTAGTGTAGTCTATGGAGCTGTGAGGGCTGCAACCACTTTTCCTGAAGCATAGCTGACCAGCATAATTCGATTTTGATGGTACGATTAACTTCCACCTCTCACAACCCTAAGTGTACCATCTACAAGACTGTGGTTTCCCAAGCACTAGTAGTGGCAGAGAAACATCAATCTCACTGGCTGACAGAGTTAATATAGGCCATTCCCATTCCCCAACTGGGGAGGCAAAGTTTAAATTTTCCCAAACACTGAGATGTAGGTGGGGGATGGCAAAAGAAAGAGATTGGTAGATTCTGTCTTTCTGTCTATCTGTGGAGTGTAAGTCTGTGTGTACATGTGGCATGGAGAAAAGAGTGAAAATGTAGTGAGTGTAGACAGTGTATTACAACACATTACAATTTACAACACATTACAGTTTAATGCTAACAGCATTACCCTTGGTCTCTTGTGCTTCTCATTCTCTTCTGTTACTTTAGCATGGCTACAAAGAGAATACTGGAAGCATTCTCTTTCATCTAATAACAGCTTGACATGTCACCTGAACTGGGAGAATCTGTGGTTAAATATGTCATAAAACAAGCAAACTTCTAAACATTATTTCTGATCTTGTCTTCTTTGGATAAAATTTATCCAATAATTAACTATGGGCCTGAATAGACTGCCAGAAATAATCCAGTTTGAGGACTACTTCAACAGTACTGGCTCAATGCTTGGGAATTATGGGAACTGTAGTTCTTCTGAAACATTGAGCCTTCTCTGTCAGGGAGCTCTGGTGCCACAATAAAATACAGTTCCCATGATTCCCTAGCACTAAGCCAGGGCAGCTAAAGTGGTCTCAAACTGGATTATTTCTGACAGTCTGTTCAGAAATATGATTTAAATTTGCAGTTGTTGTTGTTATCTGCCTCCAGATCATTTCTGACTTATGGTGACCCTAAGGCAAACCTATCATGGGTTTCTTTGGCAAGATTTGTTCAGAAGAGGTTTGCCACTGTTTTCCCCTGAGGCTGAGAGCATGTGATTTGCCCAAGGTCACCCAGTGAGTTTCAAAGCCAAGCAGGGAATCGAACCCTGGTCTCTGGAATCATAGTCCAACACTCAAACTATTACATCACACTGGCTCTCTGATTAAAGCTAGCAGCAGTTTATCTTGGACTGGACAATTTGACAAACTGTGGTTAGTTGAAAATGGAAGTGAATGCTTCTATTCACCTTTTTATTGAGTGGAGAAGGAGTGGGAAGAAGGAACAGTCTCATGAAAATAATGCTAATACCAAATGAGTTTCACATTGCATTCATACCAGTCAATGTGTGCATCTTGAAACAGAAACCAATCCTGATACAGTGAACCTACTCTTGTCTATCAAGTCTCTCTTCCAAAATGTTTTACAGGGTGGTAAGAAATCTCTCTGGAGGGGAACACATCCCCATGGGAAATCTACAGGTCTTGTTTGTGTTTTTCTCTCCTTTTCCTTCACCAAACAACACGGTCTTGTTCACTTAGTGAGATTCCTTCATTCAGTTGGCTTACATCCAACTCCCCTCTTTCCTCTTTTAATCAAAGAAACAAAACTTCCATCGTACACACATAAAGAAATAACTTGAAACCTGTTGCTTTTTGCAGTTTTAATTTTTAAATGCCATTAGAGAAAGCCTAAACCACATTGCAGCTGGGAGAAAAATCCAACTGTTGCCCTCTCCTGTAGTGACAAATATAGGCAAGTGTTTACTTGGCAATATGTTGTGTCCCCCCCCCCCATACTGTACCTCGAATCTCAGTTTGAAATGGATTGCCTCCCCAAACTCTTGACAGAGGATAGAGCTGAGCCTGATGCTATCTTTATAAACATTTTTAATTTGTTGTTTTGGAAGCTACCTTGGGTCTTGTCCTGGGAGAAAGGAGGCTTATAAAGTAATTAATTAAGTAAATCAATCAGTCTATCTATCTATCTATCTATCTATCTATCTATCTATCTATCTATCTATCTATCCATCCATTCACCCATCCTTTTCTATGTGCACATATAAAAAAATGTTGGCATGTTTTGGCTTCCATTCGTTTTCTCTTGTGGCAGGCTATAGGTAATGTAATCTGTTTTAAGAATATATGAAAAGTACATACTTGGTTGGCTGGGAAACCAAGGCATCCTTGTGCAGTTTGTAACAGGAGTAGGCATTAAATGTCCCAGGCTCCATAGAAACTCCTTCCATGCTTGCAAACTCTTTTTCAACCAAGCCAAACATCTCCATCATTTTAAATCCTGAAACCCACAAAAAGCATAATGCATGTCAGTTCTGACTGTTAATCTGGCTAGGGAGAGAAATGAGCTACAAAATGGAGATTTATATCATTGTTAAACTTGATAGCATTGACACATCTCCAGGGAACTTCCACATAAGAGAACACACATAATATAAAGCAAACTGGTGGTTCTTGGACAACTATCATATGTTTCGTACATTTAGAAAAGGAGTGTGGTTGACAGTGGCTAGCCAAGATTTTAAGGCTTAAGTTCCCTTTACTTACTATTTGCCATCATGATTGGGACAGTGAACCACAGAATTTAGGTGGTACTTTGAGGAGCCAGTTGTCCATGCTGAGTCATGAACCTGCCTTGTGTGGTTCTCAGTGTCCCAATTGTCAAAGGGTACACAATGTAAAAGAGGAATCCCCTCTATTATCTTGTCATTGATCAGTCCTAGGGTCCCCCCTTTATAGGGATTCCACTTTATGTGCCACATGCCACCACTACTGGCATTTGGAAGAGTTGTTCCTCTGAGCATCAGTGGAATCATATTCCTGCTATGTGCCCTGTTCATTGTTCTAGTTGAAGTGGGGAGAAGCAAGTGAAAGGGAACTGTCATGGTTATTTCCAATGGTGATCAAATGTAACAGCAGGCATTCTATCATCATTAGCTTGGGAGAGGGGCTGGGTCTTAAATGTCTGGGTAGAGAACTACCAAGGGCTGAATTCAGCCATGAGACAGAAGTTCCCCACCTGTTTTAAGCAGATGATCCCTGGTAGTAAAGTTTGGGAAGACAACTAACTGAAAATGTCAAGGACTGAACCTGCATAATTCGGCATGCAAAGCACAGGTTCTAGATAATGCAGATTTCACTGCCTAAAGTTTTCAAACAGAGTTATCACAAAGTCAGATGAATGAGAAGGAGCTAGAACATCATTTTGTTAGCGCCTAATCCCCAGATTCTTCAAGAAGGCTTATACAAAAGATGGCAGTATGGTCCAGAAGACGGTGTCTTCTGCTGGGACACCTTGGTCTGTTGTCCTCCGCTCTTCTTAAACTCACTTAAATTATTTTGACCAATCATTGATTCAATTCAGATGTAATAATAAACCTTAGTTTATTGTTATTGGAAGAAGTTTGGGCTTGTGCATTCTCCTTCTGGTGTGAATATGAAGACACTGAAAGCTTTAAATAAAATTAAAGGGTCATTGAGTCCAATCCCCTACCATGCAGGAATACACAACTAAAGAAGTCTTGAAAGGTACCCATCCAACCTTTGTTTAAAGACCTTCAGAGGACAGTCCACCACCATCCACTGTTGAACAGTTCTTACAGTAAAGAGGTTCTTCCTAATGTTTAGGCAGAATCTCTTTTCGTGTAATTTGAATCTATTTCTTCATATTCTAGTTTCTGGAGTAGGAGAAAACAAGCTTCCTCCACCTTCTGCATGATTTCTTTCCTTTCCATTTCCATTCCAAGTAACTGCAGTTTAGCATTGCATCCAAGCCTCCCATTCCCGATATTCTTAACGTGGTTATATAAGTCAGATTCATAAATGAAGATTTCAAAATTGGCTTTTTTCAGTAGACCATAGGTAAGGCTGACCATGGTTTGGGACAAAATGCTGAACCACACTTACTTAAAAATTAGAAGTAAATGCTTCAAATCTCCTGATGATCATATCAAATAAGAGAAGGAGCAAAACATAAACCCAATGATCACCTCCCCACTCCTTCATGTAACAATAAATCATAATTTATTGTATCATGCAAAGGCAACAAATATATCTCAATATGAGATTTTGAGATGTAATTTTCTCATTGAATTTGTTGCAAAATATAGTCCAGTACAAAAGTGTCAGCGATGTAACATGCCCATAAAATCACAGTCCCTTTTATAGTTCGGTAACAATCCTTTTCTTTTTATTACAAATAAATTGTTTATTGAAATATCAATATATGGAACATACAAATCTTTAACAATAATATATCAAAATATACCTGCTAGACTGTTGCCATCTTTGTAAACCAATGGGCAAGCTGCAATAAAGAAAAAGCAAAAAAAAAATGTTTATAATCCCTGAAGGAGAAAAAAATATTTGGATGTATTATATTTTTCACAACTAAATGGAAAACTAAAACAAAAGACACTAAGGCCTTGATATGCAGTTTGGTACAACTAGTAGAACAAAAAAATTATCTTTAAGTAAACAAAGATAATGACTGACATGTTTTTATCACAATAACACTGACCATTAAAACAGTAACCATCAGAATAGTTTCAGGGCTGTTGATTCTATAGGATTTGGGGGAAAAGACTCCAGATAACATTTTGCCAACTAGGGGGGGGAAGCAGACGAGAGCTTCCCAGATGCTTTGGGCCGGCGCGCCGCGGGGCCGCAGCCTCCGCATCTCGGCGCACCAGCGGCGTCCCTGGAAGGAGCACTAAATCAGCGCTCCTTCCTCAAGACAGGGAAAATGCTCCCTAAAAGCGTCGGGCGCACTTTCCCTGTCTTTTCCACCGCAGCGCGTCCGGTTGCTGCGGCGGGAGGTTGCCCCCGGAGCGCCGGCCGTGCAGAGGGCCAGCGGCTCCGAGGACGACCTCAGGGAGAGGAAGGAGCGCCGCACGTGTGGCTGCTCCTCCTCTTCCTGGCCTCGGAGACAGCTCAATAAGCCATCTGCCGAGGCCCTAGGTCTTTTCTCTGGAACTGCTATCCTTTCTTTACTAATTTACTTATTGGACTTTGTCATGACATCATAGACAAATCACTGATTCTTGATTATTTTTTTCTGCAGGATTTATGGCTTTGCAGGGGCAGGTAGGGGATGTGATTTACCACCAGTATACCCAGTCAAAGCACTGTTGAAGCATTTCAAGGTTATTGTGCCTGTTTACAGGATCAAATTACAGGCTTCATGTTTACAGAACGAAATATTTCTCTTCAGTGCAACTAAGGAATTTCTGAATTAATTGTACTTTAAATTGTCATCTTCCTCTTGGGGAAGAAAGTATACAGTTCTACTTCCTTTGCATTGTTATTTTTCTTCAAAAAATAAAATAGAATTATTTCATCACAGCTGAAAAGAAGAGAAAACAATGACAGAAAAACATTTAATTCCCTTTCTCCAGCAAAGCTGGACAACTTCAATGGGTTTGAGGAGACGCTACTGCTATACCATTGCATTCTGATGGCAAATAGTACCACAAAGGTTTGGTGGCAAAGTAGGAAGGCCACAAAACAAGAAAGAAATGCTTTCAAATATTTTGTTTTCAAAATTTCCTGCCTCATTTTCTGCTTATTTTATGGATTTTAGTGGATTGAAGCCCAAGGTCTGTGGTATGATTTGTCACAAAAACTAGGTTTGGTGGCCTAGTTTTTAAGGGGTGCCTTCGGGACCACCTAAGACCCATGGACTGTGTGTTGTCTGCCCCCACTTTATGGGGAACAGATGGCTATTCATTTCTAATGAAGAAGAAATAGTAAATCTGGCAGTTTATTCAAGAAGGAAATTTAATTAATGTTGCTGGGGACCTTTGCCAAATAGGATTTACTAAGTAAATATTATAGAAAAAGATCTTGGCCACGAGGAAGGAAAGGCTCCGTTGGTCAGTTTAGCATCATATTAACTTCTATGTAGGATTACTGTTTTAATTCTATTTCCTTGGATTTACAGTAAAACATCTCAAAAGCACTTCATGGGCTCGAGAGAAGAAGGGATCCTAATATGAAATATGGCAGGAAACATTGTCCCACTGATTTGATTTTAAGTGATCACAAAATGGGTAAAATCAGAGAAAAGGTTTCACAATTCTTTATGGAACAATTCCAGGTGCACTGAAAAGAAAGTAATAATAGGGTTGATCATGCAAACAGAAGAGGGCTGCATTCACACTAGCATTTTTGTGCCGAGTAGATTTGAGGAGATTCGATGCTGCAACACCGAATCAAAGTTCCCACTACATTTACCCTGATCGAATCTATTGTGGCAATTAAATCCTGTTGAAGTTCACATTACCATTTGTATCAATTTAAAATGGAGCCACTCCTCTGAGGACCCCTTGCCTTCTTGGTTCACCCCCGTGATAGCTTCTCCTTGGGGGGATTTCCCCCGCCCCCCGTCAGCCTCAGAGGATGGCAATGGCAAGCCCCGTTCAGCCCGCTAAACCCCACCCCTACTGATAAGGGTGTCTTTTATTTGGTGCACCTTTATCATACTGATGATGCCAGTATTTAAAGGTACTGTCTACTGCAGCCATGCAATAGCACAGATGTGCATATTCTGTCAAATTGTATTTATTTACTTACATTTTAAAAAGTACACCAACTAATGGGATGTTCCGAGAACCCCCTCCATGGCTATGGCTTTAGCTAGCAGGAAAAGAGCAAAGGGGTGGACCCCTCCCTTCTTGTGCTCCGAATTGAATCGACAGCAAATTCTCATTTGCAGCTGGTAAAAAAAAATGGTTCTTTTGAAAAGGCATGCAAAATGCCTCATTTTCAAAAGCACCAGTATAAGGGGGATTTGCACTGGAGGCCCCCGAATTAAGGTTGGGAAAACTTAATGCAAGTGTGAATGACCCCCTTTTAAACCGGTTTGCAAACTGGTTTATAACAAAGTTTCACAATTCTTCATGAAACAATTCCCAAGGTCCTTAGATCAAGCATTACTGAATGCAGTGAGACTACCTCCAAATAAACATACACAGAAATGAGCTAATTAAGATATTATTATACTGCAATATATCCTTGTTATATTATTTGGACCACACAAAATAAAGAACTGCTAACTTGCTGATGCTGTTTCACAGACAAAAGTGATCAGTTCATCTTCAATCTTCTTAAAGGCATCAAAGTCATCCACAAAGAAGACATGTCTTTCACTAGGCTTGCTGCCAATGTTAAGCAGTTCTGAGTAGTCAGCATCAGCTACTCCAATGGCAAATATGCTGAACCCTAGGGAAGGGAAAAACAAACAAACATATAGGGTAATCACCAAAAAGTAAGTAAAAAATGACAGTTTCCAAAACAACAACAATTACTCTAGCTAATTATTTTGACTCAGCTTAGCATGAAAAAATAAAAGCAGCTTTCTCTGGTGCACAGTAGAAAATACTGATTCACCTCCCCAGTCCAATGAACTTTGCCAAGAACCTTCAGCACTTTTTAGAAAAAGACTTTTTTGGAATTCTCTCCTTTTAGCCAGCCAAGTTTATTTCAGGAACAGAAACTACATAGCATGTCAAATGGACAAAGAAGCACACAGATTAATTTTCCTTATTTCTTTCAAAAACTTATGACTTAATTCTAACACTAGCTCTGCCAGCAAACCAGCATTGCATGTTATGGTCTGACCATTGTTCCAACACAATGTTGCAAATTAGGGATATAAGCCACAATGGTGACATCATTGTGTTGAACCCACAAACTTTTTTTTTTAAACGGAGAATACTACAGAAATGGTTTTGGAGTCCAGCAGCCATGCTGGCTTGGAGTTCTTTAGATTTATAGCCCCATAAAATAATTTGTCCAAGTTCTGGTTCATAGCCCCTGACCCAGATAGTGAAACATCTGGATCAAAGGAGTCCAGGGAGGGACCCTAATAATCTCATTATGTTCTGCACTTTTTCTTATATTAAGAAAAATAATACATGGAACAGATACTGTAAGGAGAGAAAAAGACTCAAATTAGCTAAGATGAAAATCCTATGCAATCTTTCTAGCAACAAGTCATACTGAATGCAGAAGGGTTTACTTTTGAGTATACATTTAATGGATTGCACAGTAAGGGTCTTCCATGAAACACCAAATGGAAGATTTAAGATGGTCCTTGAATAACCAGAAATATGTGTATATGCCCAGAACAAGCAAGGTATTAAGTACCTTAAAGGTGAAGGTAAAGGTTTCCTCTTTGACAGTATTGTCAAGTCGTGTCCTACTGTAGGTGTGTGTGCGCGCTCATCTCTGTCACTAAGCAGAGGGAGCCAGCATTGTCAAAGACAACTCTGATGGTCATGTGGCCAGCATTACTGCATGGAACACTGTTACCTTCCCACTGAAGAGGTACCTATTTATCTATTTGCACTTTTATATGCTTTCAAACAGCTAGGTTGGCAGAAACTGGGACTAGTGGTAGGGGCTCACTCCACCACATGGCACCTGGGCCTCCAACCCTGACCTAAGCCACCGTGTCTTTGTACCTTAAATACCTTGCAGGACAAGAGGCTACTTTCAGGACAGAACACAGAGAAACAGAATGGTTCCCAATTGGCAAAGTAGTCAGACAAGGCTGCATCTTATCATCCTACCTATTCAACTTATATGTAGAACATATTTTAAGGAAAGCAGGCTTGGACATAGAAGAGGGAAGAGTGAAAATAGGAGGAAGAAATACCAACAATCTGAGATATGCTGACGACACTATAATACTAGCAGAGAACCTCATAAACCTGGAACAACTACTAAGGAAGATCAAAGAAGAATTGAACATAAAGAAAATAAAAATAATGACCACAGAGAACTTACACACATTCAAACTAGACAATGAGGAAATAGAAATAGTAAAAGAGTTCAAACATTGATTCGAATGGGGACTAAAGCCAGGAAATCAGAAGAAGATTAAGAATTGAGAGGGTGGCTATTAAAGAACTAGAAAAGATCCTCAAAAGCAAAGACATACAACTCAGCACAAAAGTCAGACTCATACAAGCCATTGTATTCCCTATTTCCATGAATGGATGTGAAAGCTGGACAGTCAAGAAAGAAGATAGGAGGAAAAT
>CM034706.1:17960062-17994513 GCA_020142125.1 Phrynosoma platyrhinos
CTAATTTTTGTTCTACAAAACTGAGGCTACAGTCTGGAAAGAGAGTATTGGGAGAGTAGGCAACTTCGTATAAGAAGAAGCAATTCATCTATTTTCCCTCCTCAAAACATCTCCACTTCCAGCTGCTTTATATCTCTATATTTTCCTCAGACGAGTTAGAATAGTTGAGAGATAATTTTGGCTGGGAAAATAGATGTAATAGAAGCCTTGTTCCCCTACATAAACATTTTTCCACTTCAAAATGCAGGCTAAACAGCTGAACCTTTTTTCTCCCTAAAACAAAAGAGGCTAGCAAAAAGCATTTAAAAACTACATAAAATATATAGTTGCTTTCCAAGGCTACAATCCAAAACAATCTTACAAATGCTAACTGAACTCAATGAGATTTACTTCTGAGTAAACATGCTTAGGCCTATATGATGTATCATGTATGACAATCAATGTGTTCCATTTTTTTTAAAAAAGACTTCCTTTCTAGTAGTCTGCGGGCAATTCTTGCTTGCCATGGGTGACCAGGGCCCAATTAGTCATTCACTTGGATAGTAAACATCCCTTTACCTTAGTTCTCCAACAAATGAAATGAGACAGCAAACCTCTGTCTGGACTGCAAGTATGAGGAGCACAGGACTGAAGGCTATTTTGTGTCAAAAACTAAATCAAACTTCAAACAATGCATATAGAAAATTAGCATGCCAGGTCAGAAGTGTTTCCAATGGGAAGGTAATCCTATCCCATTATTTATTTGCTACATGTATCTCATGCCTTTCTTCCAATGAGTTCACGATGGCATACATAGCAATGAGCTATATAGAAATCCTTCTCTATATTCACCACAACCCTGTGAGACAGTTTAGTGCAGGGGTAGGCAACCTTTCCCCTTTAAAGGCCGAGGGACTTCAGCTCCCAGAATCCCAGGAGCTATTGGCCAACATGGGACTATTGGCCAACATGGCTGAGGCTTCTGGGAGCTGAAGTCCCTCGGCCCTTAAAGGGGAAAGGTTGCCTACCCCTGGTTTAGTGTGAGAAAAATAGTGAGTGGCTCAAGGATACCCAGTGACTACAGGCAGGTTCTTTAAGTATTTGGATATGGATTTTCCAAGTAACAGTCCAATATTCTGACCACTTCAATTTCTGCAAGACTCGCCTGCAGTCTGAAGCTGTACAATTAACAGTTTCCTACCTGATCTCCTATTGAGAACTATGTCTGAATAGATGGTCTGACCTAACAAGCATGTAAGATATTTACAGAAAATAGAAATAAGCTACACTGGCACTCACTGTTCACAGGTTTATACACAATCCTGTATCCCATTGTGGGTGATGGGGGAGCATCCCAGCTAATCCTCAATCGGTTGTACCATTCATCAGAGACTCTTAGATTTTCTGGAGCAAACAGGGGTACTAAAAAAAAACACCAAAAAACACATTATGAATTACATCCTTTTCAGTTTGTCATGGTTTGGTCAAAAGCAGATATTTGCTTAAATTATGACCTCCATGCAAAGAGAAAATCTTTATACTCACAAGTTTTTCCTGGAACTGACAAGCTGGCACCTTCTCCATCAGAATAGATAGGAGTGACCATAACTTTATATTCGGTGTCTGAAAGCAGAGGCTGAAGAAGCAAATTGTTTTGCCTTCCAGGGACCATTACCTGTACAGGTAGGGAGAAATGACAAAAGAAGTAAGAGTGATAGTTATCTTTGGTACCACCTCCATCTCAGTCTTTAGAACTGTCACAATGTCATATCATATAATATTTTTTTTCTATGCCAGTGTCCAACCACGTATGTAAAATTATTATATCTCTTTGTCTCACATAAATGTATTTGGAACCAGATATGAGCCATGACTTCTGAATTTAAATCAGAGATGTCAAAGATTTTCACACATGAATGTGTACTTCTATATATGCATTTAACATTGTTACATCATTTCTTCTATATATGCATTTAACATCACTACATCATCAATCATAATAATCATGTTCTTGGAGTGTTATTACATTGCAGATTTATATTGTGGGATGTTCAACATCTCCTCAATGAATCTGAGGAAATGTTATTTGATGGGAGTACTTAGGGATCTGTTAGACATACCAAATTCCCTTCACAGAACTACCGGTCACAGCATTTTCTGTACAGAGAGAATAGTAATTAAAACAAGGATGTTTTTACTTTTGACATAATTCAGGTGTTTTGTCCCTATTGCTTCATTTAATTTTATCTTGACACAAGTGACATGAGTCTTGCATATTGTGTAAAACAGCATATCGTAATAATGAATTGCCTGCTTTCTCCACTTGGAGAGACAAGACTTTTGTTATTGTTGGGTGTCATAAAGTCAGCTTAAACTTACAGAAATCCTATAAATGAGAGACCTCCAAGATCCTTGGTCATTAGCAGCCCTGCTCAGGCTTCACAAACTCAAGGCTGTGGCTGTATCTATTGAGTCAGTTTAGTGCTTTTAAAATGACATACATTTTAATAGATAAAATATGGTGGAGAAGCAGGATTGTCCAAAATCAGGAGAAGACTAAATGATTGAAAAGAGAGATATATGGAAATGCATACAACATGCATAATCAGATGTGGGACAAGGCACTGTCTGGGAGGGTGGAGTCTAGTAATACTACCCTGAACTATCTTTGCCAATACTAATGAACACAGTGGAATCAAAAGAAAAAATAATTAGGACTGGGGTATTAGAAATTTTAAACTTCAGTAGAATATCTCAAATAGTGTACCAGGAGAAAATGGGATCTTTATGAAACAAAAGGAACTATGTTGTATAGGACCAAGTGATACCAGTCCCAGTATTCTACCTGTATAGTAGCCAACCACATACCCTTTAATACTTCACAGATAGAAACGGAGATGTGTGGCCAAGCAACATCAGAGTGAAGTCAAGATGGCAGAAGTTATTAATAAAGAAGAACACACAAACTAGGAGAGGCTGAAGCTGTTTGCTTTTGCTTGAACTTACTGTAAAAGGCAAGACTCTAACCCCTCCTCTTCCTCTACTGAGTACAAGTGGTGGACTAGACATCTGTATCCACCGTATCGGCAGACTAACCATCCATGGATTGGAGCATCCCCACCGCATTTTCATCAATGGCAGCACATAGACGCAGCTGTGCCAACACATTCAAAGTGCACATCACACATCTATTGACAATAACGGGACTTAGGGTCCCATGCTTTTTAGTATCCAAGGGGCAATCCAGAACAGAAACCCCACCAATATGGAAGGTCAACTATACACTGAATTAATTGAGTACAAACTACTTTTACATTTTGAATTCAGTTTGTAGCAACTGAAATAAACTGAAGGAGAAAGGAGAAAGAAGAGAGAGAAACTGGGATATTTTAAAAACTGCTGAAAAGGTGGGAAGACAGGGGATTAATCAGGATAGTCCCTGCCAAATCAGAACAGTTGGAGGGTTTGTAACCGTTTCCTAGCGGAAGCCAACAGGACATAAATACAACTGCACCTTTTGTCTCATGTTCCCCAGAAACTTGTATACAGAGGCTTTCTACCAAAAATACTGGAGATTATACCTTGTTGCTGCTGCTGCTGCTATTACTTTATTTCAACTTCTCCTTTCCCCAAGACTTAAGGCAAAATATAGCTCTAAACTGCTATGAAAACCTCCTGGAAGTGTCAAGTGTATAGAGATGACAAGATCAATAGCAATATGTAGGCTGGCCTGAAAGTCAGCTTGTTCAGCAATACCAATCTTTCCCTGTAATGGATAGCCGGGGTGAGTGCTAAGTGCATTTTTGGGGCTTGTCATCTCTTTATGTCAGGGTGATAGTGAGGCTGAAGTGGCAGCCAAAAGAAACCAGTATGAAGCTTTAAAACACAGCTGAAGAATCCTTTACAAGTAAAGGGTTTCATGGCACACAGTCCCATGGAAAGGGGAAAGTGTCTACTGAAGGTAGAACTTGAAAAACATCTGCTCTGAGAGATGACAAGGATGCAACGCTGTATCTTATGTGACTGTCAAAAGATAAAACGAAGCTCAAACCTCCAGTATTTTATGGAACTGATTTTGAGTTCCTGTCATTAATGCAAATGGTTGGCAACATGCAGTGTAACCACACGAACAGCCACAGCTGTTCAGCATGTCTTACTTGGTGATATTATACATCTGGAGCACAGCAATACATTTTAAAACCAAACAATGAGTACATATTGGCTTGAAGCCACATTGAATAGAAAAAACAGGATTTTCACCTTTTCAAATATTGCAAGTATCTCTGGTCATCATCACCATCCACAAATCAATGGACTTCTGCTATTTAGAAAGGTCATACAGAAGAGTCTCTACAGCAGGAGGGGACACCATGTGACCCTTTAGCTGTTGCTGGATTGCAGCTCCCATCAGCCATGACCAACATCATGAGAGATGATAGGATTTGAAACTTAACATCTGGAAAACTAAAAGGGGGCTACTCCAATTCTGTAGCTTATTCAAGGAGACGTTAAACCTGGGTCCAGGCTATATTACTTCACACTGCTAGTGGGGACTCACTTAATTATTTTTTGTTGTTGTTGGTCCCAATACAATGTGTGACTGTGGACACGCTTTTAAAAGGGATTTTATTTTTGCAGCCCAGAAGGAATCCACAGTACTCACTGCTTTGATGTAAAAGAAAGCATTAAAACATTCTCTACTACAACTTCATAAAAGCTTCATGAAAGAAATGGAAGTGAAGAGGCCAACAGCTTGCAGGGGAAGAAAGTCAATTAATCTCCCTTTCTGACATGTTTATTGATAGAGAAATACACGCTCAATTAAAAAGACAGACTGCAAGAAGCAACATGAAATAACATTCTGTCAAAGAAGCAGTGAAAAAATCCTTTATGATTAACCATAAAAACTGGAAACTTCATTTGAGTACAGAATGCTAGCAAACAAATCTAAGCAAATTACCCTGATGTTCACAGTGGGAGAAAAATCTCACATTATACAATTGGCTCTATTTTTATAAGTGCAACTGCACTCAGATTTTCACAACTGACTTCCTTTGAAACAACCATCACCAGTAATTTTTAGAATTCTATTCTTGCAAAGCCCCCAATCCTGGAAATCTTGAATAATTCACAAATTACTGACAGACAACTATGAAGATTATGAAATAACTTATGGAAGGAGGCAGCTGGCAAAATACATAGGCCTGCATGTCCAATTTTTATCCTTACTTTTATTTTCTCCTTACTTTGTAGCTTTCCACTGAGGCTTGCTTTCACCAATCTATCTTCTAAGCTAGTGGTACTCTTTTTTTTTTATCCTTGGGACCACCATTTACCTCTACCTGCAGATGTTGTGCCCCCCCACTCAATGTAGTATATTAATTAAAATATTTTATTTAGTGTGCATAATTCCATTCCCATGTTCATGTATATTCATATTTTAATATTTTATAAGGAAATAACATCATTCAAATTAGAATAGCATTATTTAAGTAAATTCAATATTTAATTCAATTATGTGTAAATTTTATATATAAACAAGTTTTGGCAGAGGACGAGGGATCAGGGCCTCCAAGTCACTCCCCTTGAGCATTTCCACCATTTGAGAACCACTGTTCTAGGCCTAAGCAAAAGAAGTCTAACGGTAGCAAAAAATGACATAAATACAAGAGCTTGGAAAAGCTAACTTGGAGGCTATAACTACACAACCAGAATGACAGCTGGCTCTCCTGACATGCATATGGCATTAGCTCCCTCCCTCAACTTTTAATCCCAACTGGCAAACCGATTCAAAAGCAAGTGGGAATGAGCCCCATGAGGACTTTGACTTAAACCATTCATTCTCATGCTAGCTGTAAGCAAATTTAATCAGACTTAGGTCCAGAACACATTGCAGAAATAATGCAGTTTGAGACCAGTTTAACTGCCCTGGCTCAGTGCTAGGAGTCCTGAGAATTATAGTTTATTGTGGCACTAGAGCTCTCTGATAGAGAAGGCTAAATGTTTCACAACACTACAGTCCCCAGAATTCCCTAATATTGAGAAAGGGCATTTCTGCAGTGTATTTTGGACCTCAGTTAGTAGTTCTCACATTCATGTTTGGTACCTCTTGTCTGAGGACCAAAGCTACCAAACTGCATATGATTTCAATTGAAATTGATGGAAGCTTTCCTGCTCATGCAACTAACTGTTCACTGTACCCACTCTGGAATAGCAGGAGGCAAAGCTATAAAGCTCAATCACACACACACACACCCCTTGTCAAGGACCAAACTCCCAATCTGGATCAGGATGCACATGATATCTGTCAAATAATAATCTTCTACAAGGTCAGATGACTATTGTCACCCAGTTCTCTTCTCTCTGCTGTCTTATCTTTGTCCGTTTGGTCCAGAGTATCTGAAAGCCTGTATTTCACCATATGAACTTGCCTCTAAGTCTTATAGTCTTCAAGAGAGGACTTTCTCCATTTCACCATTCTTGCAGGCTCATCTGGTAAGGAATTGAGAGAGAGTCTTCTCAATGGCTACTCTTAGCCTATTCTGATGGAGGCTTGGTTAGCCTTTTCTCTGTTCTCTTTTCACCAACAGGCAAATACCTTCTTTATATAAGCAGGCCTGCAGTCTGAACTGATTGGGGTAGAGAGACGTCCAAATAGTGCGCTAATCTTAATATGTAATACATGTTTTATGCTTTTTTACTGTTTTTAAATTAATGTCTTAAAAGTTGTGTTTTAATACTTTTAAAACTTTTCTATTACATATTGATTTAGCTCACTTAACTCAAACTGCTTTGAGTCCAGTTTTGTGGAAAAGGTGGTATATAAATCAAATCATTCAATATTTTATTGAACTGAGTGGGTCTTGGCCTATTGGGGTCCTTTCAACTCTATGATTCTAAATCACAGATTCCTTGAGGACAGAGTCCTATTAAATATTTGCTTTTGAAAGTGCAAAATGCTACATACACTTTGTTGTGCTATGTGCACAGAATACATACATATATGGGCATAGAATTTAAACATATTTATTTATAGTATTTCTGTGTCACCTCCTATCCCACAAGGGCTCTTGAGGAGATGAACAAATAAAAATCAATTAATATAGAGACAAAAACATTGTAAACATATTAAAATACTCTTTTAAAAAACTCTAAAAAGCAGTCTAAAAGCAATCATGGAATCCAATTTTAAAATAGTTATAACAGCAATTTCAGACACTGAATGCAATGCAGACCTGCCGTGTGATATGCATCTGCTATATGCCAGATAACCGTTAGCATATATTTATTGTACAGTGTGAAGGATCCACATAGTAGTCCTTTGGCTCTTTGTTATGAAAATATATTTGAAAGCCCAAGTGATGCCAAATAAAAACTTATACCAACCATCCTTACTGCTTCCTCACCACGATCACCATTGGCAGTGAGATATGTCACCCTGAATTGACGAACATTGTAATCTGTAATGTCCCATTTCAACCTCAAGCTTGAGGTAGTTTCTTCATCTATAACGAGATTTCTTATTCCTGTTCGAAAGACTGAAACAATATTAAACATTTTAAATTTGATGAAAAATGTTTAAATCCCACATTACAACAACTGTTTGAAGATCATTCTGTTATTATTAACAACTGCTTTTAAAAGGTCCTCAGGCTTATTAATCCCAAAACAATAAAATACTAATATTTGTTCTCATTAATATTCAACTCCCTGTATTTGTAATAGTTTTATATATTTTTCTACCTGCTGTTGTAGGCTGGAAAGTTGTCGTGCTTGTAGTGGTTAGGGTGGTCATTTCAGTAGTCATCACTTCAACTGGGGGAAAATGATAAAATTCCTTTCATACAAATATTTCATTTCATTTAGCACCAATATTTACAAGGCTCCCATCTACAGGATACAGCCTTGAAAACAAAACAACTGACTGCAGAAGCTAATTTAAATATAAAGGAAGAAAGAACACAAATGCTACTTCTTTAATCCAGGACAAGGAGATCTCCTCACTACAGCTTGGCTTAGGACCATATAATATAGCTTAAACCAAATGGCCATTGGCAGAGCCATTTTTAATTAATTCATCGTAAGAGAGTCAATGCAATATAGGGGTTTGAATGCTAAACAAGGACTCTGAAAGACCAACTCTGAAAGTTGGTTAAACATTTTTTTAAAATGGTTTTAAAATTGATTATTTTTCCCCATTAAACACCCACAAGGGTATTTCTGAACAATGAATAATGATTCTTGTAACTTTAATTCATTACTGGTCATTTTTAATAATTTTGAATGATATTTTTAAATTAACAATGGAAGGCTTTCATGAAAGAAGTAACAAATTAATAAATGATTTCTTTATTGTCAATCAGTTAATTTATTCCCCCCCCCCCAATTTTAATATGTTAATTATCGAAGCTCTGGACACCATTTACTATTATTTAGCTATCATTAAAAAACTTAGTATTCTTATTAGTATTCTTAACTAGTGGATGAACCAGTGTGGTTTTTTTTATATGAGCTTAATAGAGTTCAGTTCAGCACCTGTTTTTGACATCAAGGTTTACCCTGGATCATAGGAAGCAGGAATAACAACAAATGCCCTCAAACAGGTGCAGAATGTTCCTCGTCAAGCAGCAGTAGCTGGTGACTCTCATGTCCGTGAATCCAATTCAGATTTTATCCAGGTTTTAAAGGCACTGTCCAAGGTGCTAGGTTCAGTACATTAGACAGACCCCTTAAATCCAGTGAAAACCTGGAATGGATTCACTGACATGAGGCCCATCAGCTGCCACTGCCACCAAGTAACATAAAATAACCCCATATATGAGATTAGGGGCAAGAGATTGCAGGCAGTAGTGTCACCCAGTGTGTGGGGAGGTGCAGCTTCTGGGGGCAGGGCCAAAAGGGCACACCCCCTCACCTTACTGCCAGGTGCCATTTTACTCATCAGTAAACCAATGCTTGGCATGGACGGGGTGCTCTGGGCACTCTCCCCTCCCTGCCAGTGGTGTCCCTGCACTGGGTGTCAGCCAGTATAGGGGGGTGGGCTCTACCTCCCCCTGTGCCATCCCGTTCTTTTCCTGATGAGGAAAAGGATAGGACAGCACAGGGTGGGGTGGGAGTGTAAACAGAGGAGCATGAGGATAGTGCAAGGGTGAAAGTGCATGTGGGGATGGTGCACGGCACCACCACATCACCCAGTCATTCCACTGGTTCCAGGTAATGCAGACTTATGCTATGTGATTTCTTTCTCTATACAATAAGCACAAGGGATTGGGGAGAGATAGTAATATTTCCTGTCTTACGTGTTGTCCCAAGAACAGCCACAACATCACTTTCACTCTCATCATCAAAGATGGCTACCAAGGACACTTCATATTCTGTGCTGGGTAGCAAGCCTTCGATGTCATGTGTGTCCACTTCTCCACTTAAGACAATCTTAAACATTGGAAGAAAAGAAAGGTTATGTGTCTTAGTTCAATTTAGAGAAGGAAAAGAGAAAGAGAATTACACTCAAAAGAATTGCATGCAAAATTCCCTGTTGAGGTGACAACACTCATAATTCCCTATCAAGCATGCTGGCTGAGGGAATTCTTGGACTTGTAGTCCTGAAAAAGTAATATTTCAAAGCAAAGTTACAGTAGTTATGGTAAAAAGAGTATCCTGTGAGACCTGCCAAACTACCCACCAGCCATTTATACATGCCAAAGCCACTGGTAAACATTTGCAGTTTTTTGAGTCTTTATCAAAATACAACTATAAAAATCACTGCAACCAAATGTGGGAAGACAAGTGAATACAGTGCACCCTTGGTATCTGCTGGGATTTGGATTCATAACCTCCCATGGAAACCAAAATCCATGGATGCTCAAGTCCCATTAAGTACAATAGTGTAGTAAAATGATGTCACTTATATAAAATGGCAAAATCAAGATTTGCTTTTGGAAAATTATACTTTTTTTGAACATTTTCAAACTGTGGATGCTTGATTCCATGGATGAAGAATCCGTGGATATGGACGGCAAACTGTAGTTTGTTTCATTTATGTAATTTACTAAGTGGACTTGCAAAGCACCTTGTATTCATTCCCCCCCCCCCTTTCATTTTCTAACACTTTCCCCCTTTTTCAGTGGGAGCTATGAGGGGGAAGAAAGCTTTTTCAAAGAGCCACATTTCCATTCCACCTTGGGCATGCCCAAACCTTTAGATGAATCGATAGTTGTCTAAAACATACCTTTTTTCACTCTGTGATGTACTAGGCAGTCACATACTGCAGATGAGATGAAAAGGCTGTATTTTAAGGACATCTATCAGTCACTACTGGTTTCTTTATTAAAGAACCACTGTTAAGTTTCCAGAGAAGTACAAGATTCCTTCTGTGCTCCTATTTAAGGCTTCAGCCTACCAACACTCTTCCAGGGTACTCTATTTCATTTCCTCACTCATAGTTTTCCATTCTTACTCCTTCTCAACAGGTTTGGTATGGTCACTAAGCAGACTCAGTTCACACTGGGCTCTTGTTGGCTCCACTATCCACACAGTGTGGTTTTGTCTCCTGTACAGTTTGTTGTTCTTCTGCAAACCCACCTTTATTCATGTATTCCTTTTACTAAATGCCATTATTTACAATTCATCTGGCACTTTATTTTTCTAGCCTCCTAATATGTCCCTGTTTTTCATGGGCGGCACCTTACCACTGGGTGGGATTACAAAAGTTCCTGTGCATTTTTCACATTTTAGAATGCCATTTTTTCTTGAGGATAAGAATGTTTATCAACATTCTTTACATCATCTAACATAATGATCCATACTCACAGAGTGAACCCACTAAAACTATATATGACACCTGATGAGAATCAAGAATCTTCACCTCTTCAGCTTCTTCCCCACCTAAGGGAATCCATGCTAGTCGATAAAGCGCTACATCAGAGGATGGTGGCTTCCAGCTGACTCTAAAACTATCAGTTGATACTTCATGTATTTCCAAATACTGAGGTGATGGAACTTTTTCTGCAAAACAATGTGACATAGGGAGCCAAATAAGGATGCTAGGTCTTATTGGAATTATTCCAAGAAGAGTTAATAGCATTATAAGCAAGGCACATGGATCATCTACAGATGGTATAATGATGTCTTTTTAAAATAATTTATTTTAAGAATGCCCCTAAAATGTATTATTAATGTGTTCTCTTACCTGTTACTCAAGAGAAATGGGTTACAGCTTGAGAAACATTTTACTGATGAAAAATGCTGAAGGCACATTCTCCCAGACAAAACATTGGTTGGGATCCAAGCTTTTGTTTTCAAATAGTACACAAACACATCACAGCAGACATTATATTTACAGTTGCATTCCCTTTGCAGAAAGAAGAGAATGCATCTCTATGATGACACCTGATTTTGTCATTTTGTAAGTACTTCACTGCTATTTTTTAAAAAAAAAAACTGTTCATGCAATCAGGCATATAGAATCATGGAATCGCAAAGATGAAAGGGGCTCCATTGACCACTGGGTCCAGCTCCCTGCTTAATGCCAGATCTCCAGCTAAAGGATCCCCAGCAAGTAGCTCTCCCACCTCTTTTCAAAGACATCCAACAAAGGAGACCCTACAACAGGGGTAGGCAACCTAAGGCCCGGGGGCTGGATGCGGCCCCCCGAGGCCTTTGGACCGGCCCCAGGCTGGTCCTGCCGCCGCTGCCGCTGTCCCCCACTGCCCGCCATGATATTATTGATTATTGTTGTTATTACTTGTTCTTGGGGTTTTCTTGGCAAAATCTCCACAGGGTTTTTGCCATGGCTTTTCTGGGGCTGAGAGAGTGTACATGCATATATTTTTTAATTTTTAAAATTTGTTTAAAAAATTATTTATTTATTTATTTATTTATTTATTTTTGGTGCTTCAGCCCCGCAATTGTCTGAGGGACAACAATCCGGCCCCCAGCTCAAAAAGGTTGCCTACCCCTGCCCTACAACTTATCATGGCAATTGGTTCCATTGCCAAACTGCTCTCGCTGCCAAGAAATTCCTTCTAATCTTCAATCAAGAGCTGTTCTCCTGTAACTTAAAACCAATAGACCTGGTCCTACCATCTGGGGCAGCAGAGAACAAGCCTACACCTTCCTCTTGAGGCATCTGAAGAGTATAATTATGTATTCCTTTTCTGTACCAGCATAAGAATCTTTTCTTTATGAAGCTGAACATGACTAACTCCTTCAACTTCTCATCATATATTTAGTCTCCATACCTCTAACCATCCTTGCTGTGCTTTTCTGAACCTGCCCCAACTTGTCTATATCCTTCTTAAAAGAAGACACCCAGAACTGGACACAGTAGTCCAGATGAGGCCAGACCAGAATATCTTTTTGGTTGAACAAAGGGATTTTAATTCATTAACCTAATTGATTAACTAAACTTTACTTCCAAAAACCAACTCTCACCTCCTCTTTCAGCATTATGATCTAGTTTGCTTCTGATCAACCTCATTAAGGGCCCAGTGTTATGAGGTGTGCACTGACAAACTTTAAAGAATGTTTCCAGAGGCAAGGAGCTCTACAATATTAAAACTTTCCATTCTGCACAGGTGGCATAAGCAGCTCCTGGAGGCTATATTGGAGCAGAAAATAATACTACCAAAACAGTCAGGCAATAAAGTGTGGCTTCTGATTGCTCTGAGGGCATGGTGTTTAGATGACAGATTCACTCAGAGTGGCCAGAAGCCATGTGGAGAGCATGCCTGGCCAGCAAAAGCCGGACGCATCCCATTTGGGACCATGGCAGTGGCCTGGATCAGGGCCAGGACCACGCAGTTGCCGTGGCCGCCATGTTCCTGCACCAATCGGGGTAGGAGCAGCCTCTGGCTGCTCTTTTTGCCCTGTCTGTTTGAGGCCTAGTAATACTGTACCATTCTAAATAAGGGATACTAGTAGCTTCTGAAGCCATTATGTAAGATTTGAATGTGCATAGAGGAGTCATGACAGAGGAGAAGATGAGGCCAAAACTGGAAACATTCACCTGAGCCCCATCAGGAAAAGTCCTTTCTAATAGAATTATGATATGTTATAAGCAAGTTATGTTAACATATCTGACTAGTACTAAACCAGCCTTACAAAAGTTATATCTTTCAAATGTTGTAGAGTACAACTCCCTTACTGGTCAAGGCTTATAGAAGTGGTATTCCAAAATAGTTAGAGTGTCCCAGTTTGGGAAAGACTGAAACTACATGAGCCTATCAACCAGGGAGTAACTGGTTCAGATTTTACTTCTGCTTTGTGGCTTTAGGTAACTCCCATCCCATGTTTCTCTTCAGTGCCACTGGCCTACTATGCAAGATTGTCATAAGGATTTCAAGAATGATATGCTATGAGCCTTCTGTCATTACAGAATTGCAGTGCACTGTTATTAGTTGTGCTTTGCTTATTTCTTCCTTTTTAAAAAAGAACAAGAAAGAAGGGTAGGAGAATAGAACTGTTCTAAATTATTTCCCTGTTTCTTTTTTTTTTGCAAAAGAGCTGCCCAAAGGTTCATTACAGAGTTGTGTCCAAAATCAGTGTAATTTAATCCTGAAAAGTAACATTGCTTAGAGATGGTGAACAGTTAGCTTAATCTATCCAATTTGTTCAGTGAACAGGCAAAATGTAATTTGCCTTCAGTCCTTCTGTATTTAAATTTCTCTCTCTTTCTGTGTGTAGCCACAGTTAGAAAATACTGGACAAAATGCTCCATTTGCATTTGTTTTAATTTTAATCAACATAAAGCTTCCAAACTGCCAAGTGAATGAATGAAAAGGAAGGATTTGCACACTTTTTTTCCTTAAAAAAATAACAGGGGAAGATTGTTGCAATGACATTATTTTTGAGAAAAGCAAAGGAAATACTTGGAAAGCTTTCAGAAATACACCTGGACTTACTTGTGCTGAAACTGCCTGTAAGTGGCTCAGATTGTCCCTCATCATAGAGAGAAAAAATAGCAACAGTATATTCTGTGAGAGATGTTAGACTTCTCAAAGTGTGTGTTGAAACACTACCAACCTCCTCCTGCAGAATAAAAGGAGGGGACTGTTAGAAATGATGTGATGAGTCCCAAGGCAAATTAAGAAAGCTTGCATAATTTTACATCATGATGCAAGAGACAGATTTGTTTTGAGCTGGTCTTGAAGTAGGTTTTTCTGTCAACTGAAGAAAGAATCCTGGATTGGATCTCAGGATGCACCCTTCAATGGCTTACCAAGAACACCACCTCAACAGGAAAGAACAGATCATTTCCTTCCTCTTGGCTACAGAGAACACATACATCCACCCTATTCCTCCCTGTCACACACCATCAAATACTGCCTGCTGAACTAGACCACCCAGGCTTGAAAAGAAGGAGAGTGCTTAACAGGGAATGCTGGGAGAGGAAAATCTGAAATAAAATGGAATTTCTGTTCAAGAGCCAAAGAGCTGCTCCATTATTTTCTGGGGAAAAGGCTATCCTATCTTCACCTGCAGCCCTAAAGGCTGGCAATGAGCAGAAGGGAAAATTGGCAGTGCTAACAGAAAACATGGTTGGACTCTGGGGATAAAGAAATACAAGGCAGGATTTGTACATTTTAAAAGCTCTTTAACATGTTTATCAATATAATATATTTTACTCTACTTGTGATGCTGTATACGTTTTGAGGAATAAGAAAATTGATGGAGGCCTCTGTAAAGCGTACAAATGGAAGTGTACTAAAGATTGACTGACTGGGAAACTCCAGGAAAAAATGGTAGAAGAGTTGACAGGCAACCCAAGAAACTTCAGTTCAAAATGTTTCTTTATTCCTTGGTAAGATAGAGGTCATCTGCCAAAGTCAATGGTGCTACTCTCCCACTCTTCAACCTGACATCCAAAATCCTTACCCCTCACCACAGCATGGGGTCTAGCCTGCATGGATCCAAGGCCTGCTTCCCCCTAGTTCTGTCCAGTGGTGTCACTAGGGTTGGTGTCACCCGGTGCAATAACTCATGGAGTCACATCCCCTATTGACTTCCTCCCATTTCACAGAATTCTACAGAATCCAAAAAAGTAATGCTTTTTTTGCATTAATATTACTTGTAAATCATAATTACCATATACCACTGAATGTGATGCTAATAGCTGTGGCATAATTAACTAACAAAATTAAAATTATACATTTAAATTACAATATCATATGCACAACCTAAATGTATTTACATATACCTAGTGAAGATTTGTTTAAAATGTGATATTTTAAAATTAAATTTAAAAAGACTAAAACAATATTACAAATTAAAAAAAATTAAAATTTGAAATATTAATGTTAAAAATTCTGGGGTCTCTCCTTTGTCCTCCCATTGAGCTTCCCCCCACTCCCACCATCTCTTGAAGCATTTTAAAGGGAAGTAAATGAATGCCACAGCTTATTTCTGCCAAAAGCTAGGTGTTTGAGGAGCACTGGTATCATCCCACCCTTAGGCTATCACCTGGTGTAGTCCGCACTCCCCCACCACCACCCCCTACTGACACCACTGGTTCTGTCATTGTCCTTTTCAAGCAACACACAGCTCAAAACCCGCTTCTGGTGTTAAAAGTACAGCACATTCAGCACCAAAACTGGGGTATAACCTTGTGAACAACATTAAAATACCTTAGCTCTTATTCTGGATCTTCTAGGAAGATTGTGAGCTTTCTTTTTCCATATTGGGGCTGCTATCTACACAGTCTGTCTGTCACCAGTCGCTGGCTCTGAGATCAGAATAAAGCACTCAGCCATGTGATCATCATTGGGTGCTTCATTCTGACTCAGAAGTGAGTGACCTGCAGACGATAGGACACGTGGCTTTTACACAGAGTGTAAAATTGCCAAACCACAAGCCTGCCCAGTAAATGGGAGCATGGTTGTTTGTTTTTAGGATCTGAATGCACAAAATTTTATGTAATCATGCTCACAAAAAATCTGACCAAAAGAGTCAGGAGGTCTTGTGGAAAGGGTCAGGAGGTCTAGTGCAAGGGGTTATGTGCATTCCCTCCCCTTCCTATGAATGACATTTGTCAAACTTCTGGGGCTGGAATCTTTTGCTTAGTTCTGAAAACCATCTTCAGCTAGAGAATAATCACTAAATCCAATTATCACCATATATGTTATAGTCAAACAGCACAGAAGATCATTCATAATGTACCAATTTATAACTTTTTTAGGCCCCCAATTTGAAAACATCTGCTTACCTCATTGGTTTCTGTTCCATCTGTCTTAACATACATAATGCGATATCCCTTCACTTTTTGAGGAGCAGGATCCCATGTTAATTTAGCCGAGCTGTGTCCAACATTTGAAAACTTCAGATTCCGTGGTGGACTTAAAGGCACTTCACAAAGTGGATGAAAGTTCAAATTGTGAAAATGGTTTCTTTTCTTTTCTTTTCTTTTCTTTTCTTTTTCCTTCCACCACCCCTTTTTTTTCCAGTAGCTCTTGAACATGAAGACAAGCAATTCTAAAAGAATCCCCTTATTGTTTTTAAGCTGAATTAGGTACAATTGGTCTTAATGACCTGAGTCAATTGGCTTTAGTGGATTCCTGGAATCATTCCAACACTGATACGTAAATAAACTCCTATAAATGTGTGTGCTTCAAAAATACACAAGTTCCATGGCTTTTCTTCCCTTTCACTCAGACTTTCTTGCACAGTGCTGTGTGAAAGTTCATACATTTCACAGTACCCTTGTTTGTGATGTATGGATAAAAGAAGACAAGTCACGCAGGAATGCTCTTTTTCATGAAGGATGTTTGTTTTTAAAATGCTGGGCTCTTGTTATATGAATACACAAAATACTGCATTCCTCTTGGATATATCCCATCTTTTAGTTCTGCTACTACACGTTGAGAATAAATAATTTTCAGTCAGAAAGTTTGGTTCCCTTGATAGCACTGCAAAATATATGCCAGCTGGGGAAACTCCAATTTTAGACACAATTCTCTAGGAACCTTTCCAGCTGAAGTCCTGCCCAAATTAATATGTTGCTTGGCACAAAACATAAAAGATAGTGCGGGAGATCTTTCCAGTGGAACTGTGCCTAAGGTGGAGTTGTATGTATGTGTATGTGCATATGTGTGCATGTGTGTGAGGGGTTGCACTGGGGCACCCAAATCCAATCTGCAACTTGAGATAAATATAGATTTCTTTTTTTTTCCCATATCATTTTTATTTCATTTTTTTCCATATTACAGCGCTTTTTCTATTCAGCTATTACAGTACATTATAAACATAGAGATAAATATAGATTTCTCTCCTATTCTAGGTACTGAAACTAACTAGACTCGCAGCTTAATATACTTCAACACCATAGTGCAAGGGTAGGCAACCTTTCCCCTTTAAGAGCCGAGGGACTTCAGCTCCCAGAAGCCTCAACCATGTTGGCCAATAGTCCCCTGTTGGCCAATAGCTCCTGGGATTCTGGTAGCTGAAGTCCCTCGGCCCTTAAAGGGGAAAGGTTGCCTACCCCTGCCATAGTGGTATTGACACACTGTCTGCCATGATACCTGAAAGCAGCTGACTAGATGGGGAGGCATGGACAAGAATACAGTAGGCCCACTACATTCGCTGGAGTTAATGGCACAGCCGCAAATAAAAAACCCTACTTTTTTTATGTCAGAGACCACCTCTCTTGGAATCTCTAGGTGCTCCAGCACCACTCTGTGGTCAACATCTGCCAAAAGTTGACCACAGAATCATGCCGGAGGAACAACAAATGCCTAGATAAGTGTTTCCTCTAGTAACCTCTGGTGTAGAAACTGTCCTCAGAAGAACAATTTAGGGATGGCAGATGTGAAACATTCATCACACCACTACATTTCATAGCTAATATGGATATTCCTCAGAAGCTATATTGGCTAGTATGGATTACAATAAATGAAATAGTATGAGCCACTTCAGAAGTTTTCCTTTACTCCAAATTATTTATTTAAAATAGGTGTTCCATACCACTCCCATTGCCTTTTGAAGCAAATCCCTCTTAAAATGTTTTATAGAGTTAATATATTTCCAAGAGTGGGTCTTTGAATTTTGCTGTGAATTCTGTCCTTCCTACAAAATGTTTACTTTGCCTCAGGCTATGGAAAATGAGGTAGCACCCATCTTAATTCCTAGAATTTTAATTGCCACCTGTACTTTTACATCTCTTAGTCTAAAAAACATGACAGTTCTACATGACTGCATAAACATAACAGGCCTGGCATGATGATTTGGCAGAGAAAAGTATGCATACAGTGCCTTTGGCTATAGTTACTAGGAGGGAGCAGCAAATAGGCAATGCAGGACAAAGTGGCAAGCATTTTGTGATCTACAGTTGGCCCTCCACATTTGCAGCTTTGACTTTTGCAATTTTGATTATTTGCTGATTTCATTAATATATTCTCTCTAGGAATCCGTAGGTACTCCAGAGTAATTCTACTGGAAATTGATCATAGAATTGCATTGGAGGATTTCTAGAGGTTATTTGAGAATGATTTTCAAACACACAAAGCCCTTGTAGAATTTTACTCCTGGGGCTCAGAAGGACATGAAGCACTTACATGTTGTTTCTTGTCCTGTAAGAGGATCACTTGCTTCTTCTCCAAACATTGCATAAACTGTAACGGTATATTCCGTATTTGGCAGCAGTCCCTCCAGCTCAATATCAGTTGCGCTTTCCCCAATTTTCATCTATGAACAAGACAAAGTGTCAGTTCACAAATAAAATGCTTAAACAATAATACAAAATCTTTGTACTATATGAGACTCTCCGCTCCCAGCTCTCCCAGAAGCAAAGATAGTTATAATGCCAATGTGGCAACCTTAAAAGACATTACAATTCTGATATTCTTATATACATTTAGTGTTTCAGAATGAGTGAGATCATTTTGCCCATAACTGACTGGCAGATACTCAGCAGATTGATCCAGGAGTACCCTCAAGTTGTACACTTTATTGAGTCCCCAAATCCAGGCCTGAAATGGATCTAGATAATCAATGTCATCCAAAAGTCCTGGCAGCTGCCCAACCACAGTTCTCTCATACCAGTGCCTGGAAAGTGTATGTGCAACTGGATTGTATTCGTAAAGGACACATTCCAGAGAATGTCATTGGGACACTGATCTTTCAAAACCAGTGAAACCCTATGAAGGATATGTAGTCTACCTATTTCTAGATATGGAAATATTCTGCCATAAACCCTTCTTCTTGTCATGATTCAGCCACTATTTATTGACTCTCATTGATCCCACCACTACATCCAGGCACTGGTATGCATAGGATGTAAATGTGATAGTAAAACTGAGCTGTGTGCTATCAACACAGTGATTAATCTTTACTCTAGATCTCCTGACAATCATTCCCAATGATTTTATATAGTTATACAGGTAGCAACAATACTAAGAATATGAGGATTTTCTGTGGCACTCCATGGCACAGTTGCAAGGGACTGAGACACAGTCTTCCAGTTTCCTGGCACTATTCTCTGGAACCTGTCCTGTGCACTACTGTCATCCCCAAACCATTAAGCTCATCAGAAGGATATGGTGGTTGATGGAGTCAAAAGCTGCTGAGAGATAAGTGAGAGAAACAGGGTTGAACTCCTCCTCCTCTCTCTCTCTCCCCCCCTCTCTCTCAGTCATCTAGACTGCTATTATTCCAACAACAAAAGGAACATGTTTCAAAATAGCAGCTATGATGAGTACTTACAAGGCAACTTTGATTAGTGTATTCAAAATTCTTTATATGAGGTGAAGTCAATTACCTGTGACATACTATGTGATTTAAAGTTAATATTTTTTACCCTTTGAGTACCTTTCACCATGTATATAGTAAACAACAACAACAACAATGTATTTGTTAAAAATCTGTTTAGAGGGTGAGGTTCTCAGGTTTGCTGATTTCAGCAAATTTCCAGTGAGGGGTACAAATCTTGCAAAAATAAATAAATAAAAAAATAAAAACTCAAGTCTATAGAAGCCCTCAGTGGCTTCCTTACACCCTTTCCACAGCCATGTGTGCCTTTGCATGCTGCTAACCTGAATGAATCCAAATGTAGTTTCACATGGAGAATGTGAGGGGTAGGGTAGAAATTGTGTTTTCTCCAAGCACAAGGTTTATGCCATTTAAGGTGGAAGTTTTCTTAGCTGTGTTTAAAACAATTACTACTGTTGCCTACAGTTTATAAACAAGTCAGATAAAAACAACACTCTAGGAATTGTGATACACCAAGGAAAATGCAGCCCTCCTGTTCAGGGTTCAATAAAACTGCCTTGGTTGCCTGCCTGGTAACGCAAAAAAACCAAGGCTGCCAAATCCAAAGCAGACACAATACAAAATTGCTGGTTGCATTTATCTTGATGGATCATAAACTTAGCAAGCCTGCTCTGCAGAGGGAAAAATGTTTATATAAGGAATCATCCATGTTAATATGTTATTAAGATATGAGAAATGTATAATGAGTAAGATAGTATAAAAGTATAACTGGGGAGCATACGTTCAAATCCTTGCTCAGCTATGAAATTCACTGTGTGACCTTGGGCCTCTCACTGATTCTGAGTTTCACTTACCCCACAGGCATACAAGAGGACAACCTTAAGCATCTTAAACAAAAAGCAGGATATAAATGTAATAAATCAATTATTATTTTCCATCAAGTTGTCTCCAATATATGACAATATCACAATATGAGAAATCTCCAAGAGCCCAGGTCATCAGCTGCCCTGCCTAACTCTTGCAAACTTGGGACTAAGGCATCTTTTACGGAATCAATCAATCTGTAATATGGTTTTCATCTTTTCCTAGTTTTCGTAATAAATAATTTAACCTTATCCTTTATCCTACATTTCCTGGATCCAAGATACAAACTAAAATATTAATGTTTCTGATAAGAACATATAGGGTTATATTTAAAAACTAGGTAAGTAGATAGATGTAAGCCTTTTAATGGAGCATACCAAGGAGTTTCAGAAGAAAATCAGCATGAGCTTTATAGCTAACAACAAAGCCTTTGACTATGTTCAATGGCATCTTCAATGTACATAGTCAAACTATGTAAAAATAGTTTAAACTCTATGGATTTCTCTCAAAGACATGGGAGTGCTACTAGATTTGATAATCCTGATGAGAAATCTGTACTTAGGAAAGAGACTACTGTAAGAACAGAATATGGAGAAATAGAATTGTTTCCCAATTGGAAAAGGAGTCAGGCAAGGCTGCATTTTATTACCATACTTATTCAACTTGTATGCAGAAAATATCACGCAAAGAGAAGGTCTAGACCAGGGGTAGGCAACCTAAGGCCCAGGGGCTGGATGCGGCTCCCTGAGGCCTTTGGACCGGCCCCAGGCTGGTCCTGCCACCCCCTCCCCCGCCCGCCATAATGATATTGATTATTGTTGTTATTACTTGTTCTTGGGGTTTTCTTGGCAAAATCTCCACAGGGGTTTTGCCATGGCTTTTCTGGGGCTGAGAGAGTGTTCATGCATTTTTTTAAAAAAAATAATTTTAATATTTATTTATTTATTTATTTTTGGTGCTTCGACCCCACAATTGTCTGAGGGACAGCAACCCGGCCCCTGGCTCAAAAAGGTTGCCTACCCCTGGTTTAGACTAAAAAGGAAGAGTAAAAATCCTGCTTTCTCATGACATGGCTAAAATACGGGCTGATGTAGACCGGCAGAAAGGGCCAGCCTGGGGCTGGAGTTGGGACTCCACCCTGATGCTGTCCTGATGCCGCATGCCCATCTGCATGGCACATAGCATCAGGATGCCCTCTTGGCACAAAAAAGCAGTGGTGGCAGCGGCTGAAAGGGCGGCCTTTTGCCACCCCCAAAAGGAGCAGCAAAAAAGAGGATCGGGGCCTCAGCTTGTGGTTGCCGCAGCCCCAGCAGCCACTCCCAGGGGCGGCCGAGAGCCTCCCCAAATGGACCGTCTGTATCGGCCCCACAACAGCTTCAATTTGATTATCTTGGCCTCCAGGGGGAGTTTAGGCTTGATCTGTTCAAGGGCCAATTTGTCTTTTTGACTGTCCACGGTATCTTCAGCACTCTTCTCCAGCACCACATCTCAAATGAGTTGATTTTCCTCCTATCACCTTCTTAATTGTCCAGCTCTCACATCCAAACATGGTAATAGCTTGGACGGTTCTAACTTTACTGTTCAGCTGTATATCTTTACACTTTAAGATCATATCTAGTCCTTTTATAGCTGCCTTTCCCATTCTTCTTATTTCTTGACTGTAGTCTCCATTCTGTTAAATGTTTGATCAAAGGTTACCCTACTCTTTGCTGTGGCTCTAAAAGTAATACATTTCATGTTAATTAGTACACTATTTCAAGCTCCGCAAAGATTCTTTACAAGAATGATATCAATCAGTAGATTCAACACTGGCTGATTGATCATTGTTGTTTTTCCTACCTGGGGTTTAGATCAGGGGTATGGAAAATTTATGTGACTCCCCCCTGTAGAGTTTCCAGATCTAAATGCCTGGATTTGAATATCAGAGCTTGGTCCCAATTCTTTGGAGTTCAGGGTGAGTGAGGATTCTCAGGGCAAGAATGTTAGTGTGTGTATATATATTTTCCTTGATTATTAGACTTAAGGGTTTTGTTGTTTGAATGGCATAGTCTGTGCAACTGTTGATGCTTTATGTATCATGATAAATGACATTAACAGAGACTCCTCCTTGTGACTCTCCTTTTGTAACATCACTAGGGCTCACCCCCTGTAACATCACCAGGAGTCATTCTTCGATTTTAGGGTCTTATGCTGAAATCTCAGGGTCTGAGACAGCACTGACTTTGCAAAACTCACCCCATTTTTACAGTCCCTGTCCCTCCAAGAATCTCCCAAGCATCCCAAACTCCTACCCCCAAATTATTTTTTCCCTATCCCAGACATATTATGAAGGGAATGGGGTCCTAGCTAGGAGAAAAAAATAGATTTCCTGTCCCTGTTTCTCAAAAATACAAGCAAGGATTCCCTGTGCCTTTTGTTCTACAAACATTCATAATTCATTTGATGGTAAGTATCCTTACCTCTTTTTCATCTGCTGCTAGCCCATCAGTGAGAGGTGCATACAGAATCATATAACCAGTTGCACCCGCTACACCACTCCACCTTGCTCTCATGCTGCTATGAGACACATCAAACAGTTCCAGATCTGATGCCATTGGCAAAGCAACTGCAATGAGGAAAACAATGTATATTTATTTATTGGTTACATGTTTATGTTGCCTTTTATTTAAAAAATGGTACTTCATAGCAGAAGAATTTACAAGGTTTGTATTTGAATCATTGGTTAGAGTTGGACTCTTAATTTATTAGGGAAACTGACATATAAATTCTGCCTTGCCAGAGTTGAATTAACTAAAGATACCTGCAAGACTACATGATATCCATGTGACACACACAAATTCTACACATGGCCTGCTGTTTGACCTCATAATATCCTGGAATATATCACAATTAGCAATTTTTGGACATTGTCCTTGATAGTATTGTCTGATTATACTTTGAATATTGGAAGGTTGTCTGTGTGGGTGAGGGTGAGGGAGGGATAATTTACTGTCATGCAAACTCTTAATAAAAATATTTTTAAAATTGGCACTTAAGCCGGCTAACAAACATAACTAAAAACAAACTGAATAATAAAACCATTACAATAATAAGTCCAGTGATTATCAAAGTTCAAAAGGCAAAAATGAAAGGATGTATCTTCCCATCTTTCCTAAAACAGTGATTGCAACTCTGAAGGGAGTACATTCCACAACTGAGGAGTAATATAGGGGAAAACCTCTAAAGATCTTAGCATCGAGATAGGTTCAAAACAACAGAAGTAGCCTCTTAGGGCTTTATTAACTGAATGTGTATCTGCCAGTGGTGCCTAGTGTCCCACTGTGAAAAGGGTTATATGCAGTGTCTGTTTCTGCAATGCCAGTAAAAAAAGTTGTACATTAGAGGCACTGGCAAAGAATTATGCACCATCCAAGAATGTGCATCTACATGGCTGGAATCCTGGTACTTAGTCCAAACTAGAGTAAACCCACTGAATCAATTATTAAATGGTGAATTACAGACAAATAACACTGTAAATAAACAATTTGTTTTCATTTTCAGTACATAGAATGGTTTATAATTCACTCTGGTCTGGGTGATAACAGGGTTATTATTTCCATTCTATAGACTGGGGGAGTGAGCCACTCTTCCTCTCAGCAAATCTGCAATATAAACCCAGGACTCAGAATGACAAATCCAGACCTTTCAAGCTAAACTGCAACATTTCAATATGATCATAGAACATAAATTAATTTTGTGTTTAGACTTGGATCCCACTAAATTCAGTTCTTTGGTTTGACAGATGTTTCTGATTGTAACTCCTTTAACTCTTATTGTTGGCAAGCTATCTGGAGCTTTTGGGAGCTGAAGTCCAAATATTTTAGAGGGCCAAAGGTTTCTAATCTATCCTGTGAACTGTTGTCAGACCAAACTCTGAAGCACCTGACTAATGAGTTGTGACTATGAAGCATGTAGTCACTCCTGAATCAATGGATATCTGATCACCTGGTCGCCATTCCTCATACCACTGTAAATGCATGGAATAGATAGGATATGAGCTATTGATTGCAAAAAGACAGATCATTACACCAGAAAAGAGTGGGAATCATGTGGCTCACCAGACATTGCTGGATTGCAGGTTCTAGCACCCCTAACCAGTATAGCCTATGGTAAGTTCATGTGCTGGGAGATGCAATCCAACAACATCTGGAGGGACACATGATTCCCATTCCTGCCCCACTATTCTCTTATTCTGGAGCACTCTGAAGGGGAAAAAATCATGTACAAAGGAACAAGAGTTTTTCTTGAAGTCATTCTTGGCGATTATTCTCTTAAGACCTCACCAAAAATGAATTTTCGCATTTTCCCATGTCTCAGCACTCATGACATGAATATATTTATTGCAACAGCTAAATACTTTGCTCATTCAAGTTTGTGTTGAATGTACTATAGGCTCCAATGTGTGAGTTTGCATATTTGGCAATTCGTTTTAATCTGTTGCCATCTCCCAGCAAGGTCAAACTGTATGCTCTATATATTTTTCTATATATTGCCACTAGCAGCATTTTTAAAGTCTTTTTAAAACTTGAAATGTTATTTGGAGTAATTAATATTTACACATTTCAGAGTACTACTTTATGACACTTTAGTAAAGAGTTGTTAAAACAACTCTTGGAGATACTCTGCCTTAGGCAGAGGTGCAATCATTTTCAGAAAATGCATAGGACTCGGCTTAGTCAGAACATGAATGAGTGACTTCAAAAGAGCACCAGGTGCTATGGGAAGTGATGTTATTGGGTCAGAATGTGGCTCCATTATCATGAACTTAGTTGTTAACCAATTACTGACCAGGAGACTGATCATACATGTCTGGGCTATGTATACATTCTTCTATAAGCAGAATCACTCAGACGTTAAGGTCCAAAACACACTGCAGAAATAATCCAGTTTGAGACTGCTATAAAGACACACACACCCCAACATGTCAGGAGGGGTTCTATGTTACGCCGGCCTCTTAAAGGAAACCAACACCTAATTGGCTGGGCGGGCAGGAAGTCCCACCCTTCCTGGGCTGCCCAGCCAATTGAATTGGATCCCATTGGATCCAAGGCATGCTGGGTAATCTCATGAGATTACCTGCTACATTTGAGGGCTATTTAGCCCTCGGCCGCCATGTGGTGGTGGCCATTTTCTGCGCTGCAGCCGAGCAACCCAATGCACCCACCCTTAATTAATAGCTGTTCATATTATTTACTCTCAGGCTTCGGCTGGTCACCTTTGGGGGCCAGGAGGGAATTTTCCCAGTCTCGTACCCTGGTTTTTCGCCCTCCCTGAGAATGATAATAATGATATTAACAATAATAATTCTTCAGATTAATAGTGTGGGTTGATACATGGCCATTTCTGAATTTGTTATTGCTAAAGAGATGTATTCTCGTGTTACAACACCTTGCTTTTTTGTCACAATTTTGGGGGTCAGGGTCTAGGTTGGTTAAGGTTATTCTATTGTAGTGCAATTTAGGGCGGGCAGGGACCCCCCCCAGGGGGGATAATTCGGTTAATTGGAAATTACAAATTGGGTTAATTAAAATCGATGATGGGTTTATGTCATTAAGTTAACTAAATTTTATATGACATCATCAAATAACTTGATGATGTCATGACTTACTTATGCCATAATAAACTACAATTCACAGAATTCCCTAGCATTGAGCCAGGGCAGTTAAAGTGGTCTCAAACTGGATTCTTTCTGCAGTGTGTTTTGGACCTAAGTCTCACTAAGTGCATATAGGATAGCACAGTCATTTCTAATGCCAACGCACACTAGTCTGCTGTGAACTACTTGTGTGCTATGAGAAACATACTGATTAAATAAATAAATCCAAAGAATTTATCCTTGCTGATACTGCCCTCAGTGTCTCAGAAAATTCACTGCTCTGACTTTTCAGTCTTTAATAAAGACAAGTTATTCTGTGTCCTTATTTCGTGTATCATTGCATCATTCACTGGCAGAGATGCAACAGAAGGGGAGAGACCACAGCTCAATGGTAGAGCACATACTTTGTAAGGAGAAGTCCCACATAAAGTACTGGCCATTTCCTGTTAATAGACTGAGCAGCAAGATATACCATAACTCAGGCCTAGAACAAGAGTGCAGAGTTTTATGGTCAAGGGGCTTCCTGTGGCCTTTACCTTACCCCAGTGTGCCCTTCAAAGCTTATATTTTATTGTATTTAATAACATTTCAAGTTTTAAAAAATACTTTAAATATATCCTACATGAGAGAGATCAAGGCACTTTACGATTGTTAAAACAGACCACTAAAAATTTACAACATACACTCATCAGATACATTCCTTGGCCCTTGTAGTTAATGGTTGTTGTTGTTGTTGTTGTTCTACAGACTTTATGTATTTTATTGTAAAAACTCAAAAATTTAATTAGAAAAAAATTATTCACCCCTGATGTCCACACATTTTCAATCACATTCTTATAACTGAAAGAGCTTGAAACACTCTTTAAAATGTGTATTTTGCATTCCTTCACAATTGTGCCATTCACAGAGTCCTGCTAGAGCCAAAAATGAGAACAAGAATGTCTAATAGCAGAGGTGTATGTTATAGTTATTCAGACACACCATCTACAATATTTGGTCACCTCATACAAGAACCCTGTCCTCCTTATGCCCCTTTTTATATCCTCCTGCCAGAATTAAAAGATTTAGAACATGAGTTACTCCCACTCATAATATCCACCTCTTATTTTTTGCCTCTTTTGAGTCACAGATCTGGGAAATTCCAAAGTCCAAATTGTGCTTATATATGTACTAAAAAGGTACAGAATTTTCTCCATGTTGTCTTGAGATGGTATGAAAAAAGGGTCTGGAGATTAGCAAATTATTAGAAGATTAGCATCAGCCTGTATATCCTTTCTCCATACTGTCGCAAAACAACATACAGTCTGTATGACTGCTTTTCTCCTTGACTCTGAATGCTTTATAAAAAATAAACTTTACCTGATGAAGAAACAAGGAGTTCCATAAGCTTAATTATAGAATTTTGTATCCTTTTTGTGTTAAAGGTATCACCTCAGTATAGACTTTGGATTTTTTGCTGTGATAAGCATGGCTATCCCTAAAGAATCTTCACTGAGATGGTTTGGCATGTTTGAATTAAAAAGATACAGAAAGTGTGTCATACATTTACTTGTTTGATACAATTTTTGTGGATTACTGAATCCAGCTTTTGTTACAGAAAAATGTGGATCATCTGGAACAGAGTAGATGTGTCAGTATGCCTGTGTGCCTTTTAAATACAAATCCACACAGCCCTAAGATGAAGATGCCGAGAACAGGGTTTGCTCTCTCACAGTCTGATGCCAGGCACCCAGCTGCCAACAGATAAAGGTGAAATGCTCCTTTCTTTTAGACCTTCATTTGATGCAGCAGATTCTTTTAAGTCAGGAATTAAAGAAGCAACAAGATGAAAGGACTGCCTTCATCTCAGGATGTCCCATAACTCAGCAGCATTAATCAAACTGCTGAATATTTGGCCTGTAGGTAAGACTCATATGTCAGAAACAAGCCTCTTAAAATCATCTGCAGCATCCCCAAAACTATGTTGCTCAAAACTAGGAAAAGTTTTTGGTACAAACTGTTCTTAGAATGTAACTCACTCACTCACGCACACACACACGCACACACACACACACTTGAGTCAAAACTCTCCTCTTGTATCAGCAATAGTAAATTACTTCTTCTCAGCTGACAACAGGCAGTTGGTGCCAGGTAATGGAATGGCTGTACTCCTTCCATCATTGTCTTACTCAGATACAACCCAGAATCAGCAGCTCAGGGTGAGGAGTGAGAACTCTTATCAGGAGGCCAGCTGTTCATCTCTACATGATTTATTGCAATTACTACCACAAGAATTATTAGCAAGCTACAATGAAGCTGAAGAAACAGAAAAGCAGATCCCAAAGGAAAGATAACAGTTTTTCTAACATGTGAAAACACATTAATGGAATAATGCTATATCCTGCTGAACTCAATGGATCTTGCATCCAAATAAAAATGCTTAGGATTGGATTGCACAACTGATTTTCATACTTGAGGTTGACTGATACTGATGCAGAAGAATAATAGAATCATGGAATCACAGAGTTGGAAAAGAACACAAGGGCTATCTAGTCCAACCCCAACCATGCAGGAAGGCATAATAAAAGCACTCCCAAAAGATGACAATTCAGGCAGTTTAAAAACCTTTGAAGAAGGAGATTCCACCACTCTCCAAGGCAGCGTGTTCCAGTGTGGAGCGGCTCTTACCATCAAGAGGTTCTTCCTAATATTTAGTGGAACTTCTTTTCCTGTAGCTTGAATCTATTGCTCCACGTCCTAGTCTCTGGAGCAGCAGGAAACAAGCTTGCTCCATGTTCAATATGACAACAGTTCAAATATTTAAACATGGCTATCATTTCGCCTCTTAACATTCTCTTATCCAGGTTAGACATACCTAGCAAAGGGTGGGATGGCATTTATAACACAAATGAAAACATTCCAGTTGACAGAGGTTTAATATATTCACTACAAACAAGCTGAAATAGTAAACACTTTAAGGCTTACGGATGATAAAGCCATTTAGCAAATCTCAGCTTGAAAGAGTAGTGTTCTCCATTGTCACTTGAAGGGTTATAAACAATGTTGCCAAATTCCAAGCACTTGCCATACACATTACTTTTTAAATTTTCTTTTTAAACCATGTGAAAAAATCAAGCAAGCAAGCAAGCTGGGCCAAAACTTCTCCCAACAATTTTATTGTGGTTTTGCCATGGAGTACTTTAATATGTAACTTATTGGGAGTGTGTGTGTGTGTCACAAGCAGAAAGTTTTAGAACTTATACATTATCATTGTTAGTAAGTAAGTAGGTCTCATGTAAGCAGTTGACTGCAATTCTCAGTGGATCCAGGAAATACAAGATGCGTAAAATTTACAAAATCCAACCCAAATCCTCAATACATTGGGATTTCCAGGAGGTGCAGAAAACACCACAGAAATCATTACATACATTTGTAAAAATCAACCTGTATGAGGATTAGTTTTACAGATTTCTTTCCTTATGGAGGGGCTTTCGAATGAAACAGCTTTAACATGAAAACCCCAGAATTTATTGTACTAGAAAAAATGGTCTAACATTACCAATTTCTTAATGCAGATGCTTTGAATTTTGATCAGATTCCAATGTAATGGTCTTTACTGCCTAGTAAGGAAAGTCAAGTCTTTGTTCTGCTATAAAAAGATTGGCTCATATATTTTCCCACAATGATGTCTTATTGCAAAGGTGCAGTCATGTGTTCAGATTTTGATTTCACCCATTTTAGAGGTAATTTATAAAGCCTGACCATGGGGGAAGGGATCCTCACAGGAAAAACTACCTAAAGAAAAATGACAGCAAAATGGTAAAATTTGCCCCTCCAACTTGCTTTTAAATTTAGGGTCAAAGTACATAAGAAAGAACTCAGAAGACCTGAACTGCATTATTGCCACAACGTATCAGCATACCCTCCAACATTTCACAGATGAAAACCAGATATCCTTGGCCAAACAATATCAAAGATTGATCAAGACAGCAAAATTATTATTGAGGAAGAACACACAAGCTAGGATGGGCTGCAGCAATTTGCTTTAACCAGAGTCTAATGCAGGGGCCGGCAACCTATGGCCCCCGGGCCAGTTCCAGCCCAGGTCACCAGACTTACCGGCCCAGATGGACCCGCCACCACCGCTGCACGCCGCCACCACCGCGCATTTTGGCCTCCCGTGTCCGCACGCACCTTGGCCGCCATTTTGATTTCCAAAATGGCAGCCGTGACGCGTTTGCACATGCACAGGAGTACTGCGCATGAGCAAACAAGTCGCGGCCACCATTTTGGAAATCAAAATGGCAGCCACGACATGCACAGCGGTGGCAGCTGCGCGCGCGGCAGCATCAGCGGCGGCAACGCGCGTGGGGGTTTGCGCGTGGTGGTGGTGGGGTACGTGCGCATGAGCGCATGCCGCCATTCTCCCCTGCTTGGCCTGGAGGAGAAGAGGACTTCGGTGGACCGGCCCAGGGCTCAAAAAGGTTGCCTACCCCTGGTCTAATGAGAAGGGCAAGACGCTTCCCTCTCTTTTCTTCTCTGCTTAGTTAACTGGGTACGAACCACTTTTTCACTTTGACCTCAGTCTGCAGGAAGTGAAATAGGTTGAAAACAAAGGAGGAAAGTGGGAGAAGGAGAAAGAAACTGGGAAGTCTGAATAGTAGCTGAAAAAATAGGACAACACCATTCCATCTCTTCCTCTACTATGACACCTTCAAGTTAAAAAAAAGTACAAACTATTTTTGCATTTTGTAAAGGGGAATAGAGGACGAAATTAGGAAATTTTAAAAACTAGAACATTTTAAAAGCAGCTGAAAAAGTGGGACAGCACTTTAATCCAGACTGGGATGGTTGGAGGGTAAGCAACGAGAATTTGGCCCTTGGGCTGAAGGAACCTCCTCTTTCCTGCTGTACATTGTTGTCCCAGTGAATTACTGTCCTGCAAACCTATTTTTGAATTTTTAAAAATCATTGACTTGCTTTGTAATGACATATTTATCACCTGAGGTAGTTTTGGCCTTCCTACTTAGCAGCAATCCAAAACACATGGATAGCTTTTCAACCTTATATGGTAACAGACAAAGGTTCACACTTAAAATAGGCGTTTTAGCAATGGAAAGCTACTCAGATACATAATGCCTTTTGTTCTGTTCCATGACTTACGTGTAGTTGCAGTACCCCGAAGGCCTTCACTGGCAGAACTAACATATATGGCAAATACAGCTATCTGGTATTCAGTTATAGACATCAGGTTTTTCAATACCGCTGTTGAAACATTGCCATCCACCACCACCTGTATGTTGGAATAAATTGAACTAAATAGGTTTTTAAAATATGTATAAAGCAAGCCTTCTCCTTCTGCTAGAAATAAGCCTTGACCAAAGGTAGAAGAATCAAAGTATTTGCTTAGAGAACTGATAAACAACTACTAGATATGGCCACCTTTCCACATAATAAGCCCAAAGCCAACCTAAGGCCTTGAAGCCAGTTCATAATAATAGAATATACATGAATTCAACTGAACATTGATTATACATTATAGTTATAATAAAAAGGCTGGCTCCCAAGCAACATCCAAATAAACATTCATACAAGACAAAGCATAATTACAGTCCAAGTTCTAGGGTAGAGGTGGACAAACACTAGGCTAGGGGACCACATTAGCTCCTTGGAAGGCCATGAAGGCTGCACCCCAACCCCAATTTTTTTAATGCATCCTAGTGGGAATGTGGGCATTTTTTGTTATGTCTTTAGGCATGCCTAGGTCATTTTAAGCCCAGGAGAGGGCTTTTTTTAACAACAGAAAGGCCCTCTACAGACGGGCCCTTTGCGGCGTGTTGGAGGCAGGGAAGGGGAGGGGCAGCCGTACGCCGGCCGCCCCAACCCCTCCCCGAAGACGTCCTGATGCCACATGCCCTTGCGCATGGTGTCAGGACATCCTCCCGGCATAGTGTCCTCACGCGCTACGGTAGAAGAGGCAGAGCTGCGTGGCGGCTCTTGCGGCGGCCTTTTGCCGCCTCTAATAGGAGCAGCATTTTGCCGCTCTTTTAAGAGGCGGCAAACGGGAGAATTGGGGCCGCTGTGTGTGCTAGCAGCAGCCCCGATCCTCTGCTTCCCAGGGTAGCCCAGGGCCACCCATCTGCTTCCCCCCAAAGTGAGCAGAGATTAGTTCCTGTTTATTTCCTGTTTCAAAATAAGCCTCTCCTGGGCTTAAATTGATCTGTGCAGGGCACAAATATGGGACAAATGTTCCCTGCAGTGCCTAGAAAGCATTTTGGGGATTTAGGAGTAAAAATTTTCTTTGGAAAAAAAATTGCAACTTTTTTTACCCTTAAGAGCCACAAAAACAGCCCTGGTCTATATCCTCAGTTCTAAGCTATTCTCTCCATGAAGAGGAAAGCTGAAGATGGGTTCAGGGACAGACTGGTCTTTGAAAATGACACTCCATGGAAGCAGACCTTCTGTGTACCTGTTTTAGGGCTGATGCAGACCGGCCTAAAGGGCCAGCCTGGGGGTAAAGTTGGGGTGGAGCGACCGCACACCAGCTGCCCCAACTCTGCCCTGACACCCCATGCACTGTTTGCACAGCAAACACACACTACGCCAAAGGGGCTCAAAAGAGCCACAGTGGAGGCTCTAAGGGCAGCTTTTTGCTACCGCAAAAAGGAGCAGCATTTGTCTGCTCTTTTGAGAGTGGCAAAAAGTCAGACTCAGGCTACGGCATGTGGTTGTCGCAGCCCTGATCCCTGATCCCGCTCCCAGGGGCGGCACAGAGCTGCCCCTTACAGGACGTCTGCATCAGCCCTTAAATGTATAATTAAGGCCCCAAGAAGAACAGGTTTGGTGAAGGCTCTAGCATTTGGCTTGATAAATACATTTCACATATTTAATCCACGGCATTTCCCTTATTACATATTACTGTTCATGTTCAGTCATCTCTGCCCTGACATCTCCATGGTAATACTTTCTGACAAAGCATCTTCAATGCAGAAGGTGCTTAACAGAATACCAGAAATAAATGACATATCTTTGTCTCATGAAAATCGCAATCTAAATTTCAATAAAGAGGAGGCAGAAAAGGAAGGGAAAACAGATGCAAGAGATTAGAGGAAAAATTAGCACAAAGGCAGTTCTGGAGAATATGAAGACTTTTCAGTGCTCCTCTACCAAGGACACTGGACCAAGGGAGCACCCTGACACCTCCCACTATGCAGTGAGGCATGCGGTGTGAAGCCAGCGTGAGGATAGAGTCGGGGCGGCCGGTGCCCCCACTCTGCCCCCAGACTGGCCTAAAGTGCCAGTCTGTTCAGCCCCTAACCAAGCTATTTAAACTTCACTGACATGGTGCCACCCAGATGTATTGGACTAAAACTCCCCTCATCCTCAGCAGCAACAACCATGTAGAATGAGGATTAAAACCATTGTAGTTCCAGAGCTTTGGGGAATTCCAAGCTCTGGAAAGTAAGAAGGTCAACTACAGATAAATCAGAAGCACTTATGGCTCTCCTGTACACATCCAGATGACCCAGGATCTTTGATCTTTGACTAGATGGATGGAACCTCAGTAAGATACTTCAATTTTTTTCTTATAGTCAACAATTTCCAAGTGGTGAATTCATTCCTCTATCTATCATTTTTTTAAAAAAAATCATTAAGTATGTAGATATTTGCTAATCCATTACCTCTTCTGGCTGCCCTCCTCTAGTGGGATAGTAGACAACTCTATATTTTTCCACTTTTCCTGGGGCATGAGTCCAACTCACACGAAATCCTCTGGCTGTCACCTCAGATGTGACCAAGTCTGTAGGAGCCCCAAGTGTGGCCACCAATGTTCCTAGGTTTTGAGACAATTACAAAAAAGATAAAATAAAAAAATAAAAAAATCACATTTCAACCACGCAGTACGATCAACTCCCTTGTTCAGCTATAATTGTTGTGGGTTTTGAAACTATTCTGCTTGTGTAATATTTAAACAAAGCAACAAAAAAGGTGACATTTCTGAATCTCTTATTTACCTTTGATTTCTTTTTCTTGTTCTTCAACTCTGGAGCACACTGTCTTTGTAAGACTCTCCACAATGGAGTTCATGAAGCTGAAGTCAGCAACATTATAGACATGAGTGTTGTCTGGTTCTGAGGCGATCTCTTTCAATTCATTTTCATCTGCATTTTTTACACCTGGTGTCGGAAACAGAAACCAGAGACTGCAGTCTTGCTTTACTCCATATGATGTTTTGACATTAACCCTTGAAAGAATTTGGAAACCTTACTTTTTTGAACTACAACTCCCAGATTCC
>CM034706.1:18025137-18038833 GCA_020142125.1 Phrynosoma platyrhinos
ATTGGTTAATGAAAATAGCAGAGATGAAAGAGATGGACATCCTAACAGGTTGACTTAACCAGAAAGATGTAGAGATTATTGAAAAAGACTGGTTTCCAATAAAAGAATTTTGCAATAGCAGATAGACTTCTACAAGTATTATAAGTGGTAATAAGAAATTAGAGATACTGTTTTTAAAAGGAGGTAGCAGGGAGGAGAAAGGATAAGCCCTGAGAATACTGTGATAGATGTATGATATATATCTAGGAATAAGTCAAAGAATAAAAATGTGAAAACAAGGTGATTGACTTAGGAGACTGTTAGGAAGTATGGAATAGTGTAATTAATATTATGATATAGAAACTGAGAATGTAAATTCAAGTTAAATAACTGTAGATTTAATGTGTATAAAAATAAAGATTTAAAAAAAATATCTGGGAGTCCACATGATTCCTCTTCTGCAGTCTCAATGGTATAGTTTTAGAAGAGACCATATAATTCCATTATATGAGACCATCTCTTACCATTATGTGGTCATTTATGAGACCATATAATTCCATTTTCTATGAGATCATATAATTCCATTTTCAGTTTTTTGTGCTGGAAGCAGATGACCAAGATAAGTTTTTTAAATTGCTACACCTCATTTGTTTTTCAGAGATTATTCAAACTTGCTTAATTAGCATTTGGTGTAAATGTCCTGAAATGTATTGTTTCATAAGGGCCAGATTCATAAGCCTGGTGCATCTCTATTTAAAAAGAGGATTACTGAACATGGACAAATAGCAATCAGAAAGAAAGCTGAATTCAAAGTTCTACTGTTATTCATACTGGTTTTTAATATGAAGGAAAGTTTAGTACAGTTTTGTTTACACACTGGAAGACTCAAAATGCAACATACACTAAAAATATGGATAGTCCTGACTCCTCTGCAGAAGATTTAAAACTGCTGTCTTCCCACAATCCTAAAATTGCACAGGATCCCTGTGGATGCTATTTGCACATGTGTTAACTGCAATCAAGAAATTAATAATCATAACCAATTTGGCCATGGGTGAGGCTGTCATATTTGCACTTTGGCTGGTGCCACTTGTTTTATTCATAGCAAGGGTGGGCAACCTATGGTTGTTGTTAGACTGCAACTCCAAACAGGCATTGGTAATGCTAAGAGATGGTTTAGGCTGCAGCCCTGTAACTGGAGACCAAAATGCAGCAACAGGCAACCTTTTTCAGACCTGGGCCAGTCTGCCGTCGCCCAGGTCTCGGCTGGGCCAAGGGGGGGGGGGGAAATGGCGGTGCGCGCGATCACACGTGCACGCACACCCTCCGCCGCCGCACGCGCCCCCCCGTGCATGCGGCTGCCGCGGCCGCTACTACGACAGCCACCATGGCGCATGTCGCGGCCATCATTTTGGAAGTCAAAATGGCGGTCGCAATGTGTTTGCGCATGCGCAAGAGTACTGTGCATGCGCAAACGCGTCGCTACCGCCATTTTGAATTCCAAAATGGCAATCGCCACGAGCACGGCCGAAAACGCGCTCCGACGGTGGCGAGCGGCGGTGGCACGCAGCGGCGTGCAGCGGGAGCAACGGCGGCAACCTCCGGCCTGGGCTGGTAAGTCCAGGGCCCGGGGCCTTAACTGGCCCCCAGGCCGTAGGTTGCCGGTCCCTGCCAAAATGTTTCCTATCCTTGGGTTATACCTTTTTCCTCTTACTAGTAAGGGTTTGCCCATCTCTTAAGCTCCACAGTGGATTTCCCTTAGCATTGGCCAAGAGTTCAGAAGAGGGCCATGCTCTATTCAGGCATACATAACAGAGGCAGCTGGTGCCTTCCATGTCAGTGGGTTTTAGTATCCAGGGTGCTGAGAACCAGTGTGGTGCTGTGGTTTGAGTATTGGACTAGGATAGTGGGAGACCAGGATTCCAATCCCAATCAGCCATGAAAACCCAGTGGGTGATCTTGGGTAAGTCACATTGTCTCAGTCTCAGAGAAGTGCAAAGGCAACCTCCCTCTGAACATATCTGGCCAAGAAAATTCTGATACAGTCACCTTAGGGCAGCGGTTCTCCATTATTTTCTGTCACACACCCCCCCTAGGCAAGAAGAAAACATTTCGCGCCCCCCCGCGCGATCACATGGACGGGTTTGGCCAATCAAAATAGAGCTACTGGGGCCGCGCTGGGACAATCTCCCTTTCTCCAGCCGTAACGCGCCCCCCTTTATGGAGCCTCGCGCCCCCCTTGGGGGGCGTGCCCCACTATTTGAGAACCGCTGCCTTAGGGTCACCATATGTCAGAAATGACTTGAATGTACATAACAACAACATATACCCTGCCAATAGGGTCAGCAACTCCTTTCAGGTTGACAGTAATACCTGGAATGTAGTCACCACCCCACTTACATGGAAGTCACAAGGCATCCCTGATTCTCTGGTAAGCAGCATTTCCATAATAAATCAACATTGTGATTACACCATGCTGATAACTGGTGCCTACTAAGAAGAAAAAGGAACTTTCTATTTGGCTCCTGTGTATGTTGCCTATCTTGGAAGGACTGACAGATCCTGTCTATGGAATTAAGTAACAATAGGCCGTCAGAATTAATTTCTATGGATATTAATAAGATTCAAGAGTGCATAATTTCCTCTGAAATATGACTGACCTGGCTGAAACTTTAAAGTTGACTACCACACTCAAATATACACCAGAAATAGACATTTCTGGGGGTCACAGAGAAAGAACACACCAACAGCCACCACTGTTCTTTGAAAATTTGGTCTTTAGCGAGATGGTATAATAATATACAAGAAATGAGTGTATTAGATTTGTAACAGGGAATTTCTTGACATTTTAGAAAACTACACAGGGAGGAGCTACAAAAAGCAACACAGTTTTTAAGATGCTAAGAGATCTTCAGCTTGCCAAAACAGAATGAGCCTGCAAGTTTTATGAATAGTACCCAAAGGTTTATGAAAATATTAAAATCTGTTTATTGTTTACATCTTGTTTAGTTTGCTTTCCCTATGCACAGAGAATACTTTAACTTTTTGGAGCAGTCACAAATTGATATAGAGATTTTTCAAGGGTTTCCTCCTCTTTCCCCATAGAGAAGAAAAGAATGAAATGGCCAAGAGTATAGATTTAATCAGCTAAACTGTAAAGCAGAGATGGAAAATGTATGGCCTTCCAGATGTTATACTACGGGGTGGGAACTGAATGACTTTCCAGATCTCCTTGAATTGCAGCTCCCAGAATTCCTCAACATTGGATCTGGTTAGAGCTGTTGGGAGTTAAAGTCCAAAACATCTGAAGAACCATACAATTCTCATCCTGTATTACATCCTCAACTCTCATTAGCCCTAGCTATCATTGCAAATGCATGATGGGAACTGCAGTTCAGTAAAATGCAGAAAGGCCACACATTTCTTGCCCTTAGGGTAAAGTAAAACTACCTATTTCATTAAGCAGAAGCAGGGGGACTTGTTTGGAATTACATTAAGAAATACAGTTGGCCCTCCACAGTTGCAGCTTTGACTTTTGTGGATCTGATAATTCACAGATTTGATTAATATGTTCTTTCTAGTAATCTCTAGTTCCTCCAATAGAACTCTTTGGTCAACATCAGCCAGAAGTCATGCTGAAGGACCTAAAAATTCCTAGAGAGAGCAATTCTCTAGGCATCTATAGAGGCTCCCGATCAATTATATGGTCAACTTCTAGCAGATGTTGACCACAGAGTTGTGTTGGAGGACCTAGAGATTCATAGAGAAGGGTTCTCTCAGATACAAAAATTGGGGTTTTGTTATTTGTGGTTTTTCCACTTTCACAGGGGCCCCAGTGAATGTGGAAAGCCCACTGTATTGGCTGGAATTATATATCAGCTACATAGTTAAGTATACTTAACAAAGGGCCTTTTCAGACTGCTAGAAATAGTGCAAATTGAGTTCCCTTTAACTGCCCTGGCTCAGCGCTAGGGAATCATGGGAATTGTATTTTTTTCTGAGACATAGAGCCTTCTCTGCCAGAGAGCTCTAGTGCAACAATAAACTACAGTTCTCATGATTCCCTAGCACTGAGTCAGGGTTGCCCTTGCCCCAAAGCCTGATGCAAACCCATTTTTCAATCAGCAGCAGAATTGACCTCCTTCTCTCCATGCAGTTGATGCCCAGTAAAGTAGGTTGAGGGGTGGGGGATGATTACAATGATGGCAATAGTGTCAAAACTATAACTAAGTAGCGATCACATGAATATATTAACAGTTATATAGACTCATCCATAACTTTTCCATTGTCACAATTACTAAATAATCACCATAGTGACATTATTAGCATGATCATAACCCTCACACCAACCTACTTTACCAGGCATCAGCTGCATGAGAAGAAGGAGGTCCATTCTGACAGTGACTGGACCAGTAATGGAGTTTTATCTCTTTATCACTCAGATGTTTCTACCTGAAATGCCAAAGTAAGTTGATACATGTTAGGTACTGTGAAAAGTAGGCAGAATATTTGCTGTTCTGCCTCCTTCAAGCAGCAAAAAGTCTTGAGGTGGATCTGTGGACCTTTCACACTACCCAGTTAAAGCACTATGATTCCACTTTTAACTGCCATGGCTGCATCCTATGAAAGATTGGGGTTTTTTAGTTTTGTGAGACGTGGGCCTTTGCAGACTGCCAGAAATAGTGCAAATTGAGTCCACTTTAAGGGTTAGGGTTAGTGCTAGGGAAGCATGGGAACTGTATTTTATTGTGGCATCAAAGCTCTCTGACAGAGAAGGCTCAATGTCTCAGGGGGGAAAAAACAATTCCCATGACTCCCTAGTACTAACCCTAACCCTTAAAGTGGACTCAATTTGTACTATTTCTGGCAGTCTGCAAAGGCCCTAAAGCACGTTGACTCAGAATTTTAAATACCCTTCCCTGAACTGCCAATCTCAAGTTTCCATATGATGCAGCCATGGCAATTAAAATGTTACCATACTGCTGTAATAATATAGTGTGAAAGGACTCCTGATCAGAGCTTGGGGCTTATAATAGCCAAGCTCCTATATATCAGCTAATTAGCTGTACAGTGTAGTTAAGTATACTTAACTAACCAGCATCTCCTGGCCCAATTCCTCCAATCCTGCTTTACTGAGCAGCAACTGCTGCAAATGACAGAGGTCTGTTCTCCTATCAATTGCGACATAGCATACTGACATTTCCATCCCATTCCTTCCAGTGATCTCTGGTGTTACAATAAGAAGTAGGATCACTATCACATTCCTCCTTGCACCAGAGATTGCTGATGGGAGGGAAATGGAAACATATGTAGTCAACTATAACTGAAGACTGGGAAAGTGATGTATGCTTCTAGAGCACTGATTCCCAAAGTGGGTGGCATGCCCCTCTTGCAGGCAGTGGAAAGATCCAAGGAGGAGGTGAAGGAAAAGGGGGGCAATAGGGGGCAGTGAGAGGAAAGGGGGCCTTCAGTTAAAGTACCAGTGACAAGGAAGACAAGGGGAACCAGTAGCCTTAAGGGTAATGATGTGGGTGAGGGCTGTATGAAATGTTTTTTTAGGGTCCCTTAAAATTATTGCACAGCCTTGCTGGTTATGTCTTCTGCTTTTTACCTCCCTTAGCTGCATCTTTCACTAGTACTGGAGGTTGAGAAATTTTTGAGAGGCTTGGGTGCAGGACATTTCTTCTATGACTCCAAGCAGCACTATTTTGGGACAGACTGACTAGCTGGAGAGCACATAGAGTTAGAGCAAATAGTGGTGAGGCAGAAGTGGGGCAAAGGGGAGCTTTCAAATTTGGAACCCTGTTTGAGCTTTGTGAGGACTTAGCTGGCAGATTGGAACTGTGCTGCTGTTTCTGCTTTCTTTCATCAGACATGGTGAGAGAAGAGGTAGCAGAAGAAACGATCACCTGAAGCTGTGTGGGGAAAACATACCTTTGGGAAAGGAGGGAGAGGAATATATGGGGTCAGTTCTTGGAAAGGGTCCTTTACCTTGGAGTGGCTCCTGTAGTTAAAATCTCTCCCTTTCCCCATCCATGTATCTCCAGTCTAGAACATGTGGCCTCTGTAAACCCCCTACATATGCATCAGCTGTACCCCTCTCCACCTCAGTGAAGCTTCTCTCTCTGCATCTGGTCACTCTGGGAACAGCAACCAAGCAGCTGGCTGATCACTAACCGAGAAGACTCTTGCCCACACTTGCCTTTGCATGGCCAGCAGAAATGCAGCCATCTGCTCAGTTGCTGCTCCCAGGGTGATCAGGTGGTGAAGTGAGCAGCAACCAAGATTGTTTTGAATTTGCAGTATTACAGTAGACCTAATATCAAGAGATATGCATGGTAGGGAGAGGGTGCTAGGGGACCACTGTTCTAGAGCAACATCCTCCACTGTTCACTTGTACATGGGTAGTTTCAGCATGTCTTTAAGTTCAATTAAGTTAAAAGAATTGTTCTAAGCTGGGAATTACTGGTTTGTCTATCCCAATAGTTTCTCTGTTCTGACTAGTGGCAGTTCACTAGAATCTCATGTCTCTTTTTGAGATTCTGTAAACTGCAGGAACTGGGAGATGTAAACTGGTTCCTATCACTGAAGGTAGGAAGGTATCCCTTCCCCACCTAAAAAACAGTACACTGGCATAAGTGGTAAGTAGCCATCACCAAGTAAGACACATTTCCAAAATCCCTAAACCCTTGACTAATCCAACATAGACAGGAAAAGAAAGACACAATCAATCACTTAGGTGTTCCTGTGTATGTACGGGAAAACTACAACACAAGAATCTAAAGGAATTGTGCAGAAAAGTCTTTACATAACTATATGATTGTCACTATATATTCATTTGTTTGTTCAAATAGAAAGACAGAAGCCAAGAAAAAAAGACTATACCAGACAAATTCCTTGCTGGTATCTGATGCATATGAGCCCAAATGGTTCTTTGAAGCTGGCATTTAACCTAGTTATGCAAAGACTAGTGTTCTCGCACAAGATAGTACATAAAATTGGAAGAAAGTTAAAAATCTAATTCATGGACAAACATAACAAGATATTGATTGGAATGACTTCAGGGTCACCAACCTGGAGAGGGAATCTTTATTTCTGTTGAACACCTTTACAGCCTGCGGAATAAAATCTCACTTCTTGCAAAAAAGAGAAATAATCAGTCTAGAATCAGTCAAGTTAAGCTGATAAAAATCAGAAGCTCAAGCTTGTTAAGTGATTTTGCAGGAATGCACAAATGAATGGCCAGCAGCAACATTAAAGCATTCATCCAAAAGGAGGCTAGAGACAAGTTCAAGGTTTCAGCTTATGCAGATCATATCAGACCAGTGTTGTTGTTAGTACTCCAGAAATATAATTCTTGATGACAGACGTGGAAGGTGGTCTGAAATGTTCAATGTGTGAACCACAAGGAAGAGAGATTGACTTTGTTTTAAAGCAACAACTTTTCTTAAATTGTTTAAACTGTGGAGTAAGTAGACTAGCAAATACAGAAATTATTTCTAGCTTCTCCTACCATACGTTCCTTTCCACCTGTATTTTTCATAAATACTATGAATAGGACTATGTATACCTTATATTTGTAATGTTGCAATGCTGCATTGCACAACACCTTAGGGGTAAGCCCACTGAACTGAAATTACGTAATTTACTTTTGAATCAACATACACGGCATTTGGGCTATGTAGCAGATTACATTCAAAGGAATAAATTAAGAATTTGTGGGGAAATATTGATTGTTTTATGTTGTTTCAATAGATGTTGTTATCTGACTTCAAGATCACTCTAATTTATGGCAACCCTATCTTAGGGTTTCCTGGCAATCTCCCCACTTACAAACCTTAGGGCAATGATGGTGAAACTGGGTATTATCTTGTGCCGGAGGCAGGACTTCCAGGGGGAATGGGATTTCTAGGGCCAAGACTTCTGCCTTATGGGGGTGGGACTTCTTCCCCCAACACTTTCTTGGGCCTTCAGCTGCCTCTCCCAAGGCAGCTAAAGACCCGGGGGGAGGAGGAACAGGTGTGCGCCTGTTCCTCCTCCTCCCCCTGCACCTTCCTGGGCTTTCAGCTGCCTCTCTGGAGGTAGCTGAAGGCCTGGGATAACTGGGAGGAGGAGGAACAGGCATGCACCATTTCCTCCTCTTCCCCATTCCACATGCCAGGGAAAATGACTTCATGTGCCATCTCTGCCATGTGTACCATAGATTCGCCAACACGGCCTTAGGGTTTTCTTGGTAAGATTTATGTAGAGGAGTTTGTTACTGCCTTCCACACTGAAAGTGTAACTTGCCCAAGGTCACCCAGCAGGTTTCCATGGCTGAATGGGGGTTCAAACCCTAGTCTCCCAACACTCAAGCTACTACGCTGTGCTGACTCTTTCAACAGATGGGCATATTGTATTAAAGGGAATCTTCTCTCTGCTTCCCTTATTCCTATACCTTGCCCCTATTTGTTTTAATTTTCTTAGGAAATTATAACTCATGTCCTTTTACACATCCAGTTATTAAAATGGGCAGCAGTTATAGACAAACAAGACTATACTAACAAGGTCCATTTGAACATCTGTGGGTGCAGATTCAAATTATCAGTTTCATATTGGCAAAGAGAAATTTTTGCAAAGTTTAGCAAAAGCAAGCAGCAGGAATAGATATGAGCATCCTAGCGCATGAGGCATCTTTGGATTGGGGAAAATGCCTATTGTTTTCAGTTGTTCTAGAATGCAGAAACACTCCCACATAAAAATAACAAAGAACTGAAGGACAAGTGGAAATACCAACTACTACAATGCATTGTATTTATGTCATATGATGGCAACCACCTTAGTACTTCACAAATGCAATGCTGTAATGTATGAATGGCCAGCAAAGAATACTTATAGTGAAGACTGGGGAAAATAACTATGTACCCTATCAAATCTATTTGCATAAGAGTGCAAGCTCAAAGCCGCCCCCCCCCCCCTTATGGTTGAAAACAAGTGTTTTGTACAAACTAAAAGTCAATTAGTGTGCATGTAAGGGCTAAGAGATGATTTAACAGGTAACAATTAGGATCTTCAGGGTCCTCTTTCCATGAAGGATACATGCACACAACTAGAAAGCAATATGTTAAGTGGCAAGGGAAGGAATAAATTAAACTCCTCAACTTGTGGACATCAAAGCAGAATACAACCTTCCTCCAACATATTCTGAGGCAAAGTTGAAAGAAATGTAACTTTAATTTATTTGTTGGGGGTTTTTTTTTCAAACTGGATGTATCCACACATAATGCTAAGCCAGGATTTAGAGCTACATGGGTAAGCCTCTGCAAACCTGAACAAAGCCCTGGGTTTGCATATTACTCCTTCTCCTCTACACTTCTTGATTAGGATGATTTAATCAGGATTCACTTTCTATGACACCTAGTTTATTATTAGGAATAAACTAGGGAGACTATTGCATTACATTATAAACCATCGCTGCTCCAAGAGGTTCTCCTCACACCTCTTTTCAAAGCTGGGAGTTTTCCAGCTTCAAAAAATGGCCATTGGAGCACCCCTCAGAGCAGCGATGGAGCCGGGCTGCAGCCGGGTGGCAATTTTTGGCGGCTAAATTCATCTGATACTATCAGGATGCCACCGCTTCTAATTTTAAGCCAGCTCAGGTAAGCCAGTTTATAACATAATGAGATAATCTTCTAGATATCATGGTTTAAGAGAAACTCTAATTTTGATGAATAAAAAAATATGGAACTGGTAGTTGGCTTGTTTAACAACTAACTGGACTTTATCTGAAAGCACAATATATTTGTGCTATGCATTGTATTTGATGAGATAGTTAAACCAGCTGTTATGGAGGCAAAGACAATAATCAACTATTGAAAGCATAGGCTAGAAAACACAAATTTGATCTATATTGAGGACATGCATTAAGCCAGCAAAGATTGCATACATTCCACACCTGTCACAGAGCTGGCAAAAGTAGCATAAATGGCAATTTATGATAGGGCAGAGTTAGAAAATAGCATGTAATTCACACTTTTTAATGGAAGAAAGTTCCACATGCACTAAAAAACAGAATAAAAATAGCAGCACGTCCTGTCCTGAAAACGGTTCGAAGCAGCCACTCCAGGGTAGCTAATAGAAGAGTTCCAGTTTGTCTGAGCAGAATAAAACTTTTTGTACAAGAGATAACTAGAATGCCCTTTTGCACATCAGAGAGCCCTATTGAAATATAATTGTTCTTTTGTATACATTTACCTTGACCTTGGATTAACTGAGCTGTAACTGCTATGAAGACAAAGAAGAACCAGTCCAGTGTCTTGGACAGAGGATGAACCTTCGTTCTTGCCATGAGATTTATGTAGCATCAACACACCTGAAAACACAAAAAGAAGCAGCCAGATCACCATTTCAGGCTTCAGTTCTGCAAATTCTGAGTAATGTTGGAAGCCCTGCCCTTGAAATGCTGTGGATGGCATATTTCAGCTCCATTCTGATAAGCTTTTTAGTACAGGACTTTAATTAAAAAGCAATTTAATTGAGAATTATCCTCACTTCTAATGTGAATCTAATGGAATTTGATTTTTAGTATATTATTATCTAAACACATTAACACTTTCCCACTAACCTTCCTGTGTATGTCCACCACAATGCAAAAAGCCTTCTCAGTTGATTTTTGTGCAATGAGAACCATGTAAACCTGTCACTGTTGACACACTTGGGGAAATTATTTTTTTGGACTACAGCTCCCCAAATTTCACCTACTTAAGTCCAAAACTGCAGACTTAATCCAGTTTGAAACTGCTTTAACTGCCATGGCTCGGTGATAGGGAATCCTGGGAATTATAGTTTATTGTGGCACCAGGGCTCTCTGGCAGAGAAGGCTAAATTCTCACAAAATTACAGTTCCCAGAATTCCCTAGCATTGAGCCAGGGAAGTTAAAGCGGTCTCAAACTGGATTATTTCTGCATTGCATTTTGGACCTGAGTTAACACAGCAGTGGGGAGAGCAGAGGAGGGGATGGGATCTTCCCCTTCACAGTAGGCTTAAGCAAAAGCAAACTGCTGCAGTCTCTCTTAACTTGTGTGTGAAATGCTGAGGGAATAAACTGGCTATATCTGGGAGTTGTATCAATAATAAAAAAGTAACTCTGTGCTGTAAATGTTGGAACCAATCCTGGGATTTACAACACAGTGCCAGAGGTAAAACTCTCAGCTTAAACTCAGCTTAAGGGACTAGACTGAATAAGCCCCCAACTGCCAGTATAAATATCATTAGGATAATAGTTTTTTGCAGTATTATGATTATGAATACGCTAGGGGCAGAATAGCAGAGGGGATTGGAATACAAGAGTCAAGAAAAATGGGGTCAGGTCAAAAATCTTTGAGAGTGACTCCTTTGGCCTTATGGTTTCCTGTCAAAACTTGAGTGGTTAACCACTGAAGCATTTACTGACATGATTTCAAAGCTGTTGCAGAACCCAAAGACATACTGTCTCCAAGAAAAACAACAACATAACTGTCCAAGAAGAAAATATGGTTTGATGCAGCATCCATGTTCTTTCCAAGTTAAAGTGACATTCAGTATGAATTATGGAAAATGTAAACATTCAAAGATGATTAATTCACATTTTTTTGGATCCCAGTCCTGCAGTCACTTCCTACAATAGGGATTTGTTGTTGTTATTGTTATGTGCCTTTAAGTCATTTCCTACTTATGACAACCTTAAGGTGAACCTATCACAAGATTTTCTGGGCAAGATTGAATAAATCTTGCCAAGAAAATCTAGTGATAGGTTCACATTAGGGTTGCCTTTGCCTTCCTCTGAGGCTAAAATCATATCACTTGTTTCTGTGGCTGAGCAGAGATTTGAACCCTGATCTCCAGTGTCCATTCTACTATATGCATCTGAGGAAGTAGGCTCAAGTCCACGAAGGCTCATGCTACTAGTTTATTTCGTTCAGTCAGGAGATTATTAGTCTCAAAGGTGCTACAAGATCCTTTTGCATACTGATTTTCCAGATTAACACAGCTATGTCTTTGAATTCAGTGTTCAAACCACTATGCCACAGTGGCTCTCACAATAGTTCCCTTAGGAGTTCCTCCTGTAATTTTACAGCATAGTCAAGCAAGTGTATTGGTATTATTGAAGGGTCCAGACATTGAGAGCAGTTGGAAAGGCAGAATGTCTGCTAAAGTGGTACGGGAAAGAAACTATGTAGTACAGTGATGGTGAACCTTTTCGGGGCCATGTGCCCCAACTAAAAGTACCTCCTCCTCCCCATGGCATGCTGGGCGCAATGGCGCTGCATGTTACCTCTGGCACACGTGCCATAGGTTCGCCATCACAGATGTAGTATAAGGCTATGCTTTTTTTTACTGGATGTAAGTTGCCTTCTGTAAGGTTTGTTCCCAAGTAAGTGGTCATAGGACTGAATCTCTGTCAGAGAACTCTAGTGCCACAACCAACTACAAATCCCAGGATTCCATAGGATGGAGCGATGCTAATTAAAGGGGTGTCAAACTGCCTTAATTCTGCAGTGTGACAACAGTCTGTGGCTTCATACACACTGCAGAAATAATCCGGTTTGATACCACTTTAACTGCCGAGGCTCAATGCTATGGAAGTCTGTGAACCGTAGTTTGTTGTGGTACCAGAGATCTCTGCCAAAGAAGGCTAAATCTCTCACAAGACTACAAATCCCAGATTTTTGTAGCATTGAGCCATGGCAGTTAAAGCAGCATTGGACTGGATTATTTCTGCAGTGTGGATACATCCTGTGTCTACTATTACTATTCTATTATTAGAGCCAAGAGATTGAGAATGTACCTCCATTACAGTCATAACCATTTCATACCAGTTTGTCATGGCTCCATCCTACAGCATTCTGGTATTTCTACAGTGAAATATGAAAATTCTTTGCTAGACAACTCTAGTGCACTCCCCTGAACTATTGCACTAGAGTTTTTCGCAGGGAATTCTAAGTGCCTCACCAAACTATAAATCTAGGATTCCATAGAATAGAGCCACAATCATTAAAGTGGTACTCAAACTGCTATTAACAGCATAGTCCAGATGTACTCTGAATTGCTTCCATTTGGCCACTGCATCTCCCTCCCTCCCCCTCTCCCTCTCTCTCTCTCTCTCTCACACACACACACACGTATGCATTGTATAATCCTACACATATGGGATTCAAATTCAGGACAGGTGAGGTACAGCTGTGCTATTCTTGTTGCTTCCATGACTACTTTTGCAAGCCAGCTAGGACCAACTCCAGCCACATGCTGCAGTGTGAATCCTTGCAATAGAGACAAAGGGGAGAGGAAAGGCATTGGTTTTCTCTGTACATCTGTCTACAGTCATATTTTTCACACAGTGGCCACACAGGGGAAATATTTAGATGTGTGCATATGCTCTGGGAGCAGGCCAGCCATGGTTGACTTGATGGGAATGCAAAGCAGATGGCTGTTGGCGGAATGAACAAATTCAGCAGACTCCACACACCTTTTTGGTTTGTTAACTCCAGTAACATTACTGGTTTTCCACTCACTGTCAAATTACCAGCAGAATAACACTCATCACATTATACACATTGTGTATAAAAAGAAAGGTAAATGTCATTAATCAAAAATGTCAGTCTATGAATCTGGAAATCAGGGTTCAATTCCCTGCTCACACACTCTCAGACCCAGAAAACCCAGTGACAGATAGGGTCACCTATTGTAGAAATGTCTTAA